>VONZ01002127.1:0-67295 GCA_012976165.1 Labeo catla
GCGTGGAGTCCCGCAGGCAGAAATAGAACGCTGCATCCGTTTACTGTAGTGCTCAGTTGTTACTGCTTTAACACAACGTGTCGCGCTGTTCACGGCCTGTGTAGTAGTGGTGTTCGCTGCTAGTTTACACCAATATTCCCGCTCCTACACCTGACAGTGTATAATTTCCTTAGCAGTGACTTCAGTACTTTAATGTTTGCTTGACTTTCTGTAGCGCAGCTGCTGCGTCAAAACAATAGTAAGCACTTAGACACGATAAAGCAAGAGATGTTTTTTCTTGTTTAGAAAAATTAATATTAATACTTTTTGTTTGCTGATTGGCTGCTGTTGGTTTGAATACCACATTTCTAAAGAGTTTATTCAAAGCTCACAAATATAAAAATTTGTTTTAAAATGTGTTTTCTTCTCATGCTAAGCTACAGCATATTACTACAGCTTTCAGTGTCACGTGATCTTTCAGAAATTATGCTGATTGTTGCTTATGAAACATTTCTTCTTATCATTATAGCTGGCACACCACTGACAAAAAAAAATTAAGATTTGAAATTTAATTGGCTATAACAAATATATCAATCAGGACAGCACTAAAATAGTAACTATTATGAAAATGAGAAGCATATGTTTCCCATTTTTCTACAACCTGTAGGATTACAAATTTAAGAATGTGTTGAAAATATGCTGGTCCTATGTTCTGACATAGCATCACAATAAAAGCTTAAGTAAAGTACATTGTATTTAACATTTAAGGTAAATACGAGGTTATCAGACAAACGATTTTCTCAAGCAAAATTTGTAGCGAGATGTCCCTGCCAGTTCCTGTTCTCTTATTGTAAGTCAAATGAGCCAAGACTACTGAGATGTTCACCTTTTGTTTGTAATGGCTCTTGGTGCCTCTGCCCCAGTCTTTGAGTAGTTATGATGATTGGGTTAGGACTGCTGTAAATGGGGCACTTGGCTATACCTGAATACTTCATTTGCATGCTTTGTTTGGGATCGTCACCCAGGTGCTTTGTCTGCATTTCAGGGGACTGCCCCCTAAATGTATATAAACTACAATGTATCACTGTGTTACGGGGAGTGAGAGGCGAGAGGCGAGCGGATCCATACGCAAGCTTTTATTAATGGGACGAGACAGATACATGGTCAATGCAGGCAGATTCAGAGCAATGGCGAACAGGTATATAAACGGGAAACACAAGAAGAGTCCGTGAGACAGGCGTAAGTCCGATCAGGGGCGAACAGTGTCCGAGGAGGGCGATCCGAGAGATTAGTCAAAAGGAGCGATAGTCCAGTAGGCAGGCGGCGATGCGTCGAAAACGGGGAGCCAGGCGAGGGAATCAAAATACAAGGAACTAGAAACCAGAGAACGTTAAACAATGGGGGAAAATACTATCACAACAAACCGTGCCTAGCATGACCGTGACCGTGGCTTTTATTGTGCTGCTGATTGGTCACATGGGTAGATGCAATCAGTGTGATGCATGACGGGAGATGTAGTCCGGGGTGAAGTGCAACAGTCAGTGTGTGATACGGCGAGAGTGACATCTGGTGGTGAGCGGACCGTGGGACACCGACCAGATTCGTGACATAGCCCCCCCCCCAAAGAGCGGCTTCCAGACGCTCCAACAGCAAAACAGTCCTGTGGAGTGGTGGGAGGGCCAGGAGACTGAGGCAGTACCGGTAAGGAGGAAGCCTTCCAAGGCGGAGCAGGAGGTGCAGGAGCCCTCCAGGGCAGAGCCGGAGGCGGAGCAAGAGGTGCAGGAGCGCTCCAGGGCGGAGCAGGAGGCGGCGCCGGAGGTGCCGGAGCCCTCCAGGGTGGAGCCGGAGGACGAGCAGGAGGCACAGGAGCCCTCCAGGGCGGGGCCGGAGGTGGAGCAGAAGCCCACCAGGGCGGAGCGGAAGGCGCAGGGGCCCTCCAGAGCAAAGCAGGCACCCGCGGCAGGGACTGGGACCTGGGAAGAGCAAGGATAGAGGAGACAAACAGAAGAGCAGGAGGGGCAGGAGCCCTCCAGGGCAGAGCCGGAGGCAGAACAGGAGGCGCCGAGGCCCTCCAGGGCTGAGCAGGAACCCGTGTAATGGACTGGGACCTGGGGAGAACAGGGACAGAGGAGACAGACTGAATAAGAAGAGAAGCAGAGAGAGCACAGGTTAACGCCACCTCCCTAGGAGGTTCTACGGCGAGTGCCGACACCTCAGGAGGCATGGGCACAGCTTCTCCAACAGAGGAGGCCTTTGGAGCAGACTGGAGACCAGACGGGAGCTCTGGAGCAGACTTGTGATCAGACGGGAGCTCTGGAGCAGGCTTGTGATCAGACGGGAGCTCTGGAGCAGGCTTGAGATCAGACGGGAACTCAGGGGTTGATTTGTGAACAGACATGGCCTCAGGAGCTGACTCGTGAACAGGCGTGGTCTCAGGAGCTGACTCGTGAACAGACGTGGCCTCAGGAGCTGACTCGGGAACAGACGTGACCTCAGGAGCTGAGTGTGCAGCCCACACACACCAAAAGGTCACCGCCATTATAGGAAGAGCAGTGGCAGGTGACAGGACATCATTAAAGGAGGGTTCTGACGATGTTGATGGTACTGGGATGTTTGAAGATCGCCCTGACACTAGTGGTGGGTCCACCACGCTGGCCATCATGACTGGCCATGCCCTTGGGGCGTTGGATGAGCTGTGACCTGACTCTGGGCCGTTGGGCGGGGCGTGACTCCACCTTGAGCCATCGGACGAGGCCTGGCGAGGCTCTGGGCGGTCAGACGAGGCATGCCTAGGCTCTGGGCGGTTAGACGAGACGTGACTGACTTCGAAGGCGGTCCTGACAAAGTGACTTTGACTTCAGCAGGCGGACGAGACGTGACTGGATTCTGGAGCGTCTGGCCCGGGGCGGTGACTGGACTCTGGAGTAGCAGCAATAACTTCATTTGGCCCTTGAAGGTCAGATGTGCTGGCTTGGTTGCGTGGAGATTGGCTGGCAACTTGACTTGATTATTAAGATGGTAGTGAACGGCGACTCTTGGAATCAGCGGTGACGGCACCAGCTCTTAAGAATCCAGCAGTGGCTTGGTCTGACGCGAAGACCAGCGGTAATTTAGACAGCTTGTAAAGATCGGTAACTGCACCAGCCTCCAGGAACCCGCGGCTGGCTTTGCTTGACTCCGGAAGGCTGACCCCTGACTTCGGCAACGTGAGGTTAACAATGACTGACTTTACTTGGTCAGGGGCGGCAAGCCTTGATTGCTTGGCCCTTGGGCGACAGCGTTGGCGGCGCCAAAGATACGACAGTCTTGGCGTTGCTGGACTTGGAGGCCTGATTGGACTTGGAGGCCTGACTGGACTTGGAGGCTACAGCTGTAGCCTGACTTGACTCCGGAGCAGCGGCTGAAGCTTGACTTGGCTCTGGAATAACAGCAGCAGCTTGACTTGGCTCATGAGGAACTGCTATAACCTGGCTTGGCTCATGGAGATCCGCTGTACCGGGACTTGACTCGTGAACAACATGGCTTGGCTCAGGAACAACAGCTGTTACGTGACTTGACTCAGGAATAACATGGCTTGACTCAGGAACAACAGCTGTAGCGTGACTTGACTCGTGGGGAACAACTGTGACTTGGCTTGACTCGTGGGGAACAGCTGTGACCTGGCTTGACTCGTGGAGAACGGCTCTGTCGTGACTTGACTCTGTGTTTTGACTTGACCCAGGGGTAGCCGCCGCGACATGAAGGAGCACCACTTTAGCTGCCCATACCGTCATTAGGGGTGTGTCCAGCACGTGGGCCATCATGACCACAGGTGGCGTCCGGGTGCTGGCCACAGGTTCTGAATTGGCAGCCATCTTGTGCAGTGGCTTGGAGACGGCGGCCATCTTGTGCAGTGGCTCTGGCGTGGCAGCCATCTTGTGCAGTGGCTCTGGTGTGGCAGCCATCTTGACAGTACTGGGCTCAGGGAAGACGGCTGTAACTTGACTTGAGATAGAAACGATAGCTCTGACTTGGCTTGACACTGGAAACACAGCTTTAACCTGGCTTAACACAGGAACGATGACCGTAGCTTGACGGAAAATCCAATCCAGACGGAAAACTTGTTTGTGGCGTCGTGATCCAGCGTTACCGCCAATCTGCGCGCGGGATGCGCGGCTGCCATGTCCGCGTTGTCGCGTTCCTCCTTCGCGACCCCCACAGTACACAGCGAGCCCACACACAATAAAGCAAAGTTCATAAATTCCGCGAGAGATGAACGCAGACCCTCGCATCTCAGCCTCGCCCTTAAAGGCTGATTTACGCCATCACAAAAAATTTCTATTTTTACACAGTCCGGTAGGGTGGAATAATTGGAAATTGAGAGGAACTCATGGGTGTATTGATCCAGTGTGTGTGATCTCTGTTTGATTCTGCAAAGAATTCTGTCCGTGTCCATGTCAAATGAATGTCCGGGGTGAAAGCTGCTGGATCCTGTTGTGACGGTTTGTTCTGTTCCGGGGAGTGAGAGGCGAGAGGCGAGCGGATCCATACGCAAGCTTTTATTAATGGGACGAGACAGATACATGGTCAATGCAGGCAGATTCAGAGCAATGGCGAACAGGTATATAACACAAGAAGAGTCCGTAAGACAGGCGTAAGTCCGATCAGGGGCGAACAGTGTCCGAGGAGGGCGATCCGAGACATTAGTCAAAATGAGCGATAGTCCAGTAGGCAGGCGGCGATGGGTCGAAAGCGGGGAGCCAGGCGAGGGAATCAAAATACAAGGAACTAGAAACCAGAGAACGCTAAACAATGGGGGGAAATACTATCACAACAAACCGTGCCTGGCATGACCGTGACCGGGGCTTTTATTGTGCTGCTGATTGGTCACATGGGTAGATGCAATCAGTGTGATGCATGACGGGAGATGTAGTCCGGGGTGAAGTGCAACAGTCCGTGTGTGATACGGCGAGAGTGACATCTGGTGGTGAGCGGACCGTGGGACACCGACCAGATTCGTGACACACTGCCTTGATGACTGCAGAGCTACGCAGCGAGTATCTGAATACAGAGAAACTTCTGCTTCAAGATATCCAAAAACGTCTCCTGGTCTCTAAGAAAAAGTTCACAACAAACCCCATTTAAAAGTTGGGGCATTTTGTGAAATGCCATAAAATTAAGAATATGTCATTTGTTCTCTTTAGCCTTTATTTAATTGACTTAAATGCAAAGAAAAAATTCAATATTTTCACTGGCAAACTTAATTTTATTTTTTTAATATAAACAAATTTTGAGCCATGATCCAGCTTTGCTTGTGAAGTCTGCGAAGCTCCATTTATACCCAAACAAGATTCCATCACCTATTACCAGTTCACCTGCTTGCTGTGTTTCAAAGCAGTCTATTTGGTTATTCTATAACCTTTTATTTTGCCTCTGTCCCAACTTTTTTGGAGTGAGATGCATACTTCAAATAAATAAATAAAATAAATAAATAAATAAATAAATGTTTATATTTACAAAAATACATTTAAGTTGGTCAGTGAAAACTTTGGAAATCTTTTCTTTGTACTTTTGTCAATTAAATAAAAGTTACATAGAATGAACAAATCACAGATTTTATCATTTTACAAAATGTCCCAACTTTTCTAGGATTAGGGTTGTACTTTTAACGTTTTTAACTTTGAAATATCCTCACAAAATCTATGAAATATAGTAAAGCAGGGTTTACATTTCTTCCATTTGCATGTGTAAATGTGGTATTTACTCACCAAAATAACAACGTCCACTATGTCATTTTTATTTATGTTTTTTTTTTTAATTTGGGGCAACAAGATATATCCACATCTCAACAACACTAAAGCTGTAGCAATGAAAACCATCAACATGCTTAAAAACTCTGTAAATTAACGTTATATCCTTGAAATAAAGTAATTTCCTAAAAATCATAATAACTCCATACATTTGAATTACTGTAAATATAATAACAGTCCTCATTATAAACACAAAATAATAATAATCAACTTTAATATTCAGTGAGGACAATTAGACTACAATTTATTCGATGGGGGGGCAGTGAGGGACCTGGATAATGGTTGAGTAGGAAAAGGTTGAGAACCACTGGTCTAGGGTAAAGGAGTAACAGAGCAAAGTAAAAATAAAATTGGTTGGGGTGAGTGCGTACCAGTCCCCTGCCCCACACGACAGACACGTCAAATTCCAAATTAACAGGTATTTATTGACAAAAGTATAGTTAACAAAGTAAAAAGCAAAATAGGCTTCAGGAGGGGGAAAGGCCAAAACAACAAACAAAAGGACCCTCTAGCTAGTTAGGAAGTAAAACTGTCTAAACTCACAACAGCAATGTACACTAACTCTAAACCAAAAATAGGAGAAAATAGTTCACAGAAATAAAATGCACCCACCTCCCTACAGCTTCTAACGCACAGAAACACAAGCACTAGATCAAAAAGGCTACAATAAGCCGTAACTTATATATTTTACAGAAGACCAATGTCTGTGACACAAACACAGCAACATGAAGTGGGCAAAGAGAACAGCACTCTAGAAGGCGAGCTTCAATGTGGCTGGCATGCTGAGCAACCTTTGTTTGCCACCTCAGCCCAGTAACGAGTAGCAGGTGAGAGCAATCACCTCCCTCTCCTCCACACCTGGTTGAGCGGCAGGTAGCACACACGAGAAAAAAGAGAGAGAGAGAGAGAGAGAGAGAGAGAATTTGAATTTGAATTTGAAAACAATTTTATTCCATACAATCAATACACAAGTTCTAAAAGCATCTTACATTACACTTAAAAGAAAAAAAAGAGGGAAGGATAAGTTCCCTTCCGTCACAAGACAAAAAATGCCTTTGTAGCACCACAGTGCTTCAAAAGATGTCAAATCATTCATTAAACTACAGGTCCTTTTCAAAAAATTAGCATATTGTGATAAAGTTCATTATTTTCTGTAATGTACTGATAAACATTAGACTTTCATATATTTTAGATTCATTACACACAACTGAAGTAGTTTCAAGCCTTTTATTGTTTTAATATTGATGATTTTGGCATACAGCTCATGAAAACCCAAAATTCCTATCTCAAAAAATTAGCATATTTCATCCGACCAATAAAAGAAAAGTGTTTTTAATACAAAAAAAGTCAACCTTCAAATAATTATGTTCAGTTATGCACTCAATACTTGGTCGGGAATCCTTTTGCAGAAATGACTGCTTCAATGCGGCGTGGCATGGAGGCAATCAGCCTGTGGCACTGCTGAGGTGTTATGGAGGCCCAGGATGCTTCGATAGCGGCCTTAAGCTCATCCAGAGTGTTGGGTCTTGCGTCTCTCAACTTTCTCTTCACAATATCCCACAGATTCTCTATGGGGTTCAGGTCAGGAGAGTTGGCAGGCCAATTGAGCACAGTAATACCATGGTCAGTAAACCATTTACCAGTGGTTTTGGCACTGTGAGCAGGTGCCAGGTCGTGCTGAAAAATGAAATCTTCATCTCCATAAAGCTTTTCAGCAGATGGAAGCATGAAGTGCTCCAAAATCTCCTGATAGCTAGCTGCATTGACCGCAGCTGACATGGCACCCCAGACCATCACTGACTGTGGGTACTTGACACTGGACTTCAGGCATTTTGGCATTTCCCTCTCCCCAGTCTTCCTCCAGACTCTGGCACCTTGATTTCCGAATGACATGCAAAATTTGCTTTCATCCGAAAAAAGTACTTTGGACCACTGAGCAACAGTCCAGTGCTGCTTCTCTGTAGCCCTGGTCAGGCGCTTCTGCCGCTTCTGTTCTGCTTCCGTTTCTGGTTCAAAAGTGGCTTGACCTGGGGAATGCGGCACCTGTAGCCCATTTCCTGCACACGCCTGTACACGGTGGCTCTGGATGTTTCTACTCCAGACTCAGTCCACTGCTTCCGCAGGTCCCCCAAGGTCTGGAATCGGTCCTTCTCCACAATCTTCCTCAGGGTCCGGTCACCTCTTCTCGTTGTGCAGCGTTTTCTGCCACACTTTTTCCTTCCCACAGACTTCCCACTGAGGTGCCTTGATACAGCACTCTGGGAACAGCCTATTCGTTCAGAAATTTCTTTCTGTGTCTTACCCTCTTGCTTGAGGGTGTCAATGATGGCCTTCTGGACAGCAGTCAGGTCGGTAGTCTTACCCATGATTGCGGTTTTGAGTAATGAACCAGGCTGGGAGTTTTTAAAAGCCTCAGGAATCTTTTGCAGGTGTTTAGAGTTAATTAGTTGATTCAGATGATTAGGTTAATAGCTCGTTTAGAGAACCTTTTCATGATATGCTAATTTTTTGATTTTTTGGGTTTTCATGAGCTGTATGCCAAAATCATCAATATTAAAACAATAAAAGGCTTGAAACTACTTCAGTTGTGTGTAATGAATCTAAAATATATGAAAGTCTAATGTTTATCAGTACATTACAGAAAATAATGAAGTTTATCACAGTATGCTAATTTTTTGAAAAGGACCTGTATATAATATTTAAAATCAACAAGAATTCGAGACCTAACATAAACTTTAAACAGGCACATAATTTCCTGACCAGGTCTATTCTCTATTTTATTCTTCCTGCTCATATAAATTGCAAGTTTTGCTTGACCAATCAAAAAATTAATCAGCTGCCATTTTACCCTTTGTTTTTGACTATACCCTGCTCCACAAATAAAATCATTAAGTGTGAACTTTTCACCAAATTTTAAAAACATATGACCCAACAAAATAAAAAGCGGTCTAAGTCTTACACACTCTGAAAAGCAATGAAACACAGTTTCTCTTAGACCACAAAACACACACTGATCATTAACACTTGGATTGATTACAGAAATAAATGCATTAACCGCCACAGCACCATGTAAAATTCTCCACTGCAAATCTCCACATTTCTTTATCAATGGTGGTTTGTAAAATACTCTCCAAAGTGGTTTTACTCCTTCACCCACCCCACACTTTTCCTTCCAAACTGTATTATCTTTCCCATTTAGGATAACTCTATTAAAAACTTTAACACAACATCGATATAACACTTTCCCCTTTACTTTATTCAAGTCCAAGTCATGTAACTCATGAAGGTCTAATAAGGGACCTGACATGGCCTTCAAGTCTGGAGTGATCAAAATTCTCGGAAAAGGATCTTCTGTATCAGGAACTAGAACACCTTTTCCAAAATCCATTAGTAGTGTGATTTCGTCATCTGTAAGTTTCTTTCTCCACAAATCTAGTATCGATTTCATACAACGAATTGACTTATGCCCCAGCAAAAGGGCTATTGCTGTAACATCACTTAAATCAGGACCAGCAGCATAAACTACTTGCATTAGCTTCACAGTTCTGGAGGCACACAGCATATGAGAGAGGCCAGGCACCTCATTTGTTATATCTAGGCGGGACCCCTTAACAAGGGGCTCCTCCAGAAGCCAAAATAATGAGTCCGAAGTGTTCATTCTCTTAAATGTAAAGAGTCCCCATATTTTAAAAAGTCCACAATAAAAAGAAGACAATCCATTCAGGTGCAGCTTCCTGTAATCCATAAAGAAGAGGGCAGTATCAAGTCCAAGTCCTTCCACCTTTTGCAAAATAAATCTAGTCAGGTTTCTCCACACCAGATCTGCAGGGCCCGTTAAGAATCTTTGCATGAACTGCAGACGAAATGTTGCCATTCTGCTTGGTAAATGCACCAAGCCTTGCCCACCTTCCTCCTTTGGCAAAAACAAGACACTTTGTGGAATCCAGTGTAGTCGATCCCAAAAGAAATCCACAAAAAGTCTTTGTAATTGAGTTAATAACCCTATTGGTGGATCTACACAAAACAACTTATGCCACAGTATCGATGCAACTAGATTATTAACTATTAACACTCTTCCCCTAAAAGATAACTGTGAATGAATCCACTTCCATTTAGCCAGTCTACCAGCCATTTGTTCTACAATTCCATCCCAATTTTTTTGTTGAAAAATTGTATCTCCAAGATAAACTCCCAAATATTTAAAACCTCCCTTTTTCCAACATATTTTATCAGGTAAAACTGGTAAACCCTGCTCCCACTTTCCTAAAGCCAATGCATCACTCTTTTCCCAGTTAACCTTAGCAGATGAGATAATTCCAAAATCATTGATAATACCCTCCATATAGTTAATATCTCGCTGCCCATTAACCATAATTATAATATCATCAGCATAAGCTGATATTTGATGATGTATTTCACCCTGATGTAAAAAAAACCCTTCAATTTTTAACCTTAATTTATTCAACAAAGGCTCAATAGCCAAAGAATATAACATTCCGGATAATGCACAACCCTGCCTAATACCCCTAGAAACCTTAAAAGGGGCACTCAAACCACCATTGATTTTCAACACACTTTCAATATCCTGGTACAGAACTTTGATCATTTTGATAAAATCCAAATCAAATCCAAAAGCCTCTAAAGTTTTCCAAAGATATCTGTGCTCGACTCTATCAAATGCCTTCTCTTGGTCAACAGCAACAAGACCCAAATCAACATTAAAACGATTGCAAACATTTAAAATATCCCGTATAAGACAAACATTGTCAAAAATAGATCTTCCAGGAATACAATAAGTCTGATCAATGTGAATGATCTGCCCCATCACCGTCTTCAACCTATTAGCCAAGGTCTTAGAGAATATTTTCAGGTCAGAGCATAACAAGCTCACTGGTCTCCAGTTCTTTATGTCTTGTAGGTTACCCTTCTTAGGTAACAAGGTAATCACTGCTCTTCTGCAGCTTAGAGGCAACAACCCCTCAGTAAGACTCTCATTAAGAACAGCCAGGAGGTCATTACCTAAAACTGCCCAAAACTCCCTGTAAAACTCCACAGGGAGTCCATCCATACCAGGGGCTTTACCCCTCTCCATATCTTGTAGAGCAGTGAAAAGCTCCTGCCCGCTTAGGGGCCTTTTTAGCCCCTTTTTAGAGCTCTCTGAAACACTGGACAGACCTTCATAAAAGTGAGCAGACAATTCATCATCCTCTACATACTCACTACTGTACAGTCCAGCATAGAACTGTACAGCCCTCCTTCTTATTTCAGAGGGTTCTGTTAATTCCCGTCCATCTTCAGAGTATAAGCAGTGAATATGACGACTCTGACCATTCTTTCTCTCAAGACCAAAAAAGAATTTAGAAGGGGCATCCATCTGTGAAAGATTTAAAAATCGAGATCGGACCAATGCTCCTTGTGCTTTAATTCCCAGAAGATCTATAAGACTAAATTTTTTAGACTTAAGGGTCTCCAGATATCTTTGCTCTTTAGTAACATCAGCCAGATCCTGTAATTTAACTATTTCAGTTTCTAACTTTTTCATAGATCGTGTTATGTCCCGGGTAACATTGAAAGTGTATTGTTGACAAAGCATCTTTATTTTAACTTTCCCAACATCCCACCACTGACGTAGGTTTTCAAAGTCCTGTTTTCTTAACTTAAAATTGTCCCAAAAAAAGCAAAAAACATCTCTAAAATTCTTATCATTTAACAAAGATGTATTAAAATGCCAATAGGCACTTTTGACCTTCACGTTTGCTATAAAGACTTGACAAGTAACTAAACAGTGATCAGAAAAACCTACTGGAGCAATTTAACATTTTTTCACAATATTAAAATGGTGCTTGTAACAATAAAACCTATCAATTCTGGCTAGAGAGATAACATTTTCTCTTGTATGCGCCCAAGTATACTGTCTGACATCATTGTTAAGCTCCCGCCATATATCACATAGATCATAAGTCTCAACCAGTTCACACATTGCATGAGCTGAAGCAGCATGAGGCTCTATATGGTTCCGATCTAATACATAGTTTTCTGTACAATTAAAATCTCCACCAAGAAACAAATAATCATCAATATTACAATTCTGCAAAATACATTTAACATTGTTAAAAAAAACAAACTCTTTCAGGCCCACTGTTGGGAGCATATAAGTTCAAGAAAACAAAATTAAATCTTTCAAACTTTGCTTTTAAAAGCATAAGTCTACCTGGTACTACCGGTTTCAACTCATAAGAAACAGGCAGGAAATTTTTTGCAAAGAGAACAGCCACACCCCCTCTGACTGAACTCATATGAGTAAAAACTACTTCCCCCTCCCATTCCTTTTTCCAGTCAATTTCATTAAAACTGTCACTATGAGTTTCTTGAACAAACATAACATCTAGGGCTTTTTGTCTAATTAACTCAAAAAGTACTGCCCTTTTTTTGATATCTCTTGAACCATTTAGATTGAGAGTACCCAACTTTACCATACTCATTAAGAGATATGTTACCAGAAAATAAAATATAAACAGTTGCTTAAAAGAATAAAAAAACTTATGTCGTTTCAAAACCATCCTCGGTTTTTTGTTTTAGTTTCATTTTTGAAACAAATTTCTTCAACCTGAACACTTCCTGCGCAGTGAAATGCTCCTCACCATCACCCCTCATCATCATTGTAACTGAATCAATGAACAATTTACGATCAGGAAAAAAATCCTCAACCTGAACATTTTTCATATTCTTGGTTTTTTGTAAAAATGATCTTATTTTTCCAAATGTGTAAACACCTTGGTGATCTTGTCTATTCCTGCTAACAGCAGCTTCACCATCAGAATCCTCTAATGTACTACATTCAGTATCATCACTTTTATTAACTGATTCTTCAGTCCCCTGACAAGTACTTTTTGGCTTTGGGCTTTTTCTTGGTCTCTTTCTTTTTGTAGAGGGGGTTTTAAAAAGTGCTTCATCCCTCATCATCTCAGTGTCCAAACTTTCTTCAGTCACAATAGATTCTACCACAGCTGACACATCTTCATGTAAAATGCCTGCACCTGTTACTCTATCATTGACTTTTTCCTCCACAACCTCAGTCTCAACAACCTCAACCCTCACATCATCTGTATACATGTCCTCCCCAGCAACAGCAGCACTGGTCCCAGCTACAGCAGTCTCTCCCAACTCTTCATTATTTACTCTTTCAACATCATTAATTTTCTCAGTACATGCACTTCTTATGTGGTCCTGTTTTCCACACCGAAAGCACTTCATTGTATCAGAAGTAGCAAAAACCACATAGTCAAACCCATCGATCCGAAATTTAAAAGTCACGTTTAAATCCTCCGCATCATTTTTCAAAACCATATAAACCTGACGTCTAAAACAAACAACATGTTTGAGTAGCGGTGATTTACATCCAAGCGGAATCTTCTTCATTTGGGATACTATTTTACCGTGCCTAGAAAGCTCAGCAATCAAAAGCTCATCTTTAATGAACGGGGGAACATTGGACAAGATTACTTTTTTCGCCGGTTGAAGCAGCGGCATTACTGGAGTTAAGGTATCCTGTATAACAACACCACTCTGTACAATACTGTTTACTTTTTCAACAGAATCCAGAAAAACAACAACAGCACTGTTCATGCGGGAGGCTGATAGTACACTGTTGAAACCGACAACTTGTCCAACAGCCAAAACACACTGCTCCACCGAAACATTAGTCACAGGGGCGAGCTTGATACCGTGTCTACGCGACAACTGGTCCAAGCTCACCCACTCAGAAGACGCCATTGCCACCCAGCAAACGCTGGATAGCGGCGATTTTCTTCCTACCCAAAAAAACTCTAACCTGTACTAAATAAACCAAAACACAAAGGAATGATTTACGTAAGTTTCTTTTAAACAGAAACACTATAAAAAGTTAAGAGAAAGCAGAGAAACTCACACACTCCAGCAACACTCTCGCAGCAAACTCCGCCCACTCACTCCCAGCATGCACTCAGAGAATTTTTTTTTGAATTTTAACAACTCTTTTATTGCACAATTTTCAACAATTCACAACAACAACACACCAATATCACCAGTAAATAATACTGATCATTATAACAATAAGAAAAAATTAAAGAGTCGTCCACAAGGGAACAGATTGCATCATTGTAGCACCAGACAGTTTGAAAAGACATCAAATCCTTCATCATCTTATAAAATTTAAAATCTACCCACACTCGTGCTTTTATCCGGTTCTTAAAAATAGGTACAATTTCACATACTTCTTCACCTTCTACTTTGTTTCTCCTACTTATATACACTGCCATTTTTGCTTCACCCACCAGAAAGTTTAAAAGCTGTGATTTCTTTTTGTTCTTTGCTGAGTACCGATAACCCAAAATAAAGTTTTGAACATTAAAACTTTCATTCAACTTATTAAAAACAAATGTAAGAAAATTAAATAAACAATTGAGTCTTAAACATTCTGTAAAACAATGAAAAATTGTTTCTCTTTCCTCACAAAATGGACATAAATCGCTAACATTGGGATTAATAACATGAATAAAAGAATTGACAGCAACTGCACCGTGTACAATTCTCCATTGAAGATCCCCCACCTTTTTATCCAGAGGAGGTTTATAAAAAACTCTCCACTCCGGCTTTATACTTTGATCAAACCCCAATTTACCTCTCCAAATATTTCCAACTCTTTCATTTAAAATTTTAAAGTTTAAAATTTTAACACAAGTTTTGTAGATTTTCTTACCATCAATCTCATTAAAAATGAAACCTTCTACGTTCTTAACCAGTTCTCCACTCGCACCTTCAAAATCAGGGAAAATATATATTTCTGGAAAAGGGTCTCTCTTGTTGGGAACCACTTTCCCTTCCCCATAACTTCTAAGGAGAGACAATTCTTCCATCGTAAGTTTCTCTTTTAAAAAAATTAACAATTTTTCAACTAGTCTAAGAGAAACAACCCCAATACAAGAAGCAACCTCCTTTGCATTGTTTAACTCAGAGCCTCCAGCCTCTATTAAATGACACAGTTTGACTTTCCTTTTTTTTACACATAGCACTTTCAAAGTTCCATGACATTTCATTGGACATATCCAGTCTGGCTCCACAAATCATTGGTTCCTCCAGTAACCAGTGTAAAGATGATCCACAATCTTCTCTCCTTTTCCTGAAAAAGCTCCACACCTTAAAGAGCCCTTTATAAAAAGATGGTAGTCCATTCAGCTGGATCTTTCTTGAGTCCATTAGAAACAGAGCAGAGTCCAAACCCAATCCTCCAGCCTGATTCAAAATAAAATTAGTAACTTCCCTCCACACAAGGTCTCTTGGTCCAGTTAAAAATCTTTGTATAAACTGTAAACGAAAAGATGCTCCTCTGCTGGCCAGATGTACTAGTCCTTGCCCTCCTTCCTCCCTGGGGAGAAAAAGGACACTCTGCGGTACCCAATGGTACTTAGTCCAAAAGAAATCCACTGCAACAGCTTGTAGTTTTGCTAAGAGTCCATTAGGAGGGTCAGTGCAAGCCAACCTGTGCCACAATGCTGAAGCCACCAGATTATTAATAACGATGACCCGTCCCCTGAAAGACAATTTAGGCCACAGCCACTTCCATTTTTCCAACCTTCCCTTCATTTTTTCTAAAGCTCCCTCCCAATTCTTTCGCATCATAGACTCATCACCCAGATATACACCTAAATACTTAAAACCATCCTTCTTCCATTCCAACCCACCTGGTAAACGTGGAAGTGATTTACCCTCCCATTCTCCACAAACAAAAGCTATACTTTTAGCCCAATTTACTTTGGCCGATGATAAAATTCCAAATTCATCAATTATTTCTTTTAAAACATCCACCTCTTTTTGATTATTTACCAACACCACTATATCATCAGCAAAGGCTGATATTTTAATTTTAAAATCACAGCGAGGTATACTCCAGCCGTCAATCTTTTCCCTTATTCTTATTAACAAAGGTTCAATCGCTAGAGCATACAACATCCCAGACAAAGCGCATCCCTGTCTTATGCCCCTTGTAATTTTAAAAGGAGCACTCAGACCACCATTAATTTTAAGCACACTTTCAATGCTTCTATACAAAGTCCCAATCATTTTAATAAAAACCGTGTCAAAACCAAATCCCCTTAACGTCTGCAAAAGGTATCTATGTTCAACCCTGTCAAATGCTTTTTCTTGGTCTAAGGAAATAAGACCAACATTAAAATCCAATGCTCTAGAAATTTCTAAAATGTCTCTAATAAGATGAATGTTATCAAAAATTGATCTATCAGGAACACAGTACGTCTGATCCACATGAACAATCCAACCAATTGCTTCCCTTAACCTAATAGCAAGAGCCTTGGAAAAAACCTTGAAATCAGAACATAAAAGAGACACAGGCCGCCAGTTCTTTATATTCCCAAGGTCACCTTTCTTAGGGATGAGGGTGATCACTGCCCTTCTGCAACTCAAAGGCAACAAGCCTCTAGACAAGCTGTCATTGAGTACATCGAACAAGTCATCCCCCACTACTGCCCAGAATGCTTTATAAAACTCTACAGGAATGCCATCAATCCCCGGAGCTTTTCCGCATTTCATACTATTTAGGGCATTGTACAGTTCCTCTTTCGTGAGCGGCTTCACCAGTTCACTATTTACTCCTTCAGGAACCTGAGGTAAACCCTCATAAAAGCAACTGGCTGCTTCTTCCTCCACCACCTGTTCACTTTTATACAGTTCTTCATAAAAGGCCACTGCTACTTTCCTGATTTCTTTAGACTCTGTAATTTCTTTTCCAGACTCAGACAATAAAGAATGCATAATTCTATTTAGTCCATTCCTTTTCTCTAAACCAAAGAAAAAATTGGTTGGACTGTCCAAATGTGCTGCACACTGAAATCTAGAGCGTACCAAAGCGCCCTGTGCCCTGATGCTCAACAAATCATCTAAAATTTTATTTTTTCTTTTGAGAGCTTTAACACGCTCCTGATCTTTTCCAAATTCTAAAGAATGTTGCAAATCTAAAATATCCTTCTCTAGAGCTTCTACCGATTGGGAAATGTCTCTTGAAGCATTGAGCGTATGCGTACGGCACAGTTGCTGTATTTGTATTTTTCCAACATCCCACCATTGCTGTAAAGAGACATACGACGCCTTTGTACCTTTAAAATTATTCCAAAAAAACTTAAAAGCATCACAAAAAGAGTTGTCAGACAACAAATTAGTATTGAAGTGCCAATAAGCACTTTTTGATTTAACATTATTGATAAAAATATCACATTTTACCAGACAATGATCAGAAAAAGCCACAGGTAAAATTGTACAACCTTTAATGGTATTGAAATGATGTTTAAAACAATACCATCTGTCCAACCTAGCCATTGTTACATGATACTGCCTTATTTGTGTCCACGTGTACTGTCTTTGTGCTTTATTCCATACCCTCCAAATATCATACAGATCTTGATGTTTTATAATCTCTTGCAACACACGTTGCGATTCTTTGTGAGGCTCATTATGATTTCTATCAATCACATCATTTTCAGTGCAATTAAAATCACCTCCTATAAATAAAAACTCTTCAGGCTCACAATTTTCCAATGACTCTCTTAACTTATTTAAAAACATAACTCTTTCATTTCCCACTACTGGTGCATACACATTTATAAAAACAAAACTAACATTTTCTAATTTAACCCGTACTTTCAACAGTCGTCCACCCACAACATTTTCCACTTTACATGAATCCAGACTCATATTTTTCTTAAACAAAATAGCAACTCCTCCACTGATGTTAGTTTTGTGGCTCATAATCACTTCTCCATCCCATTCTATTTTCCAATCATTTTCATTCTGAAAGTCAGTGTGAGTCTCTTGAATGAACATAATGTCAATATTTTTTTGTTTTATTGTATCAAAAAGCATTGCTCTTTTCTTCTGATCCCTTGCTCCATTTAAATTAACACTACCCAGCCTTAAATTACTCATTGATGAATGAATGAAAAAAAAGACTGAGTATACCAGAGGCAAAAAAATAAACAAAAAAGAATAAAATTTAAAACACTGCTTTTTCATTGTTCAAAGTGGTTGTTCTTAACTTTTGAACCATTTTCTTCAGTCTGTAACCCTCTTGTTCTGTAAGACTCCCTGTCCCTTTTTCTTTCATTGAGATTCTTGCTGATTCTATAAATAAATCGCGATCAGGAAAGAAAGCCTCTACTTGTACTCCTTTCATCCCTTTTGTTTTTTGCAAGAACTCTTTAATTCTTGCAGAGGTGTACACATTCCTTTCAGACCTTCTGAGAGAAACTGAATCAACTGAACTTATAGATTCATTCTCACTTTCTGAGAAAGAATCATCTGAATTACTGCACTCAGAAGTCACTCCCTGATCTACATCTTTCATCTGTTTTTCCTGAACCTGTTCTTTTCTTGCTTTTTTCCCCCTTCTCTTCCCATTAGTTTTCCTTTTCAATGTTGGTGTTTTGAAAAAACTATCATCATCCATCATATCTACATCTTTAATGATTTCAAGTTCACCATTGATATCAATGACAGTATTTCTAGCTTCAGTTTCCTCACATCCTATCTTTTGTTCTTTTGTCTTTGTCACATTTTCAGACTTAGCTCCTTGCTCACTCCCGTCACTGTCTTTGCCCTCTTTATCCTCATTTAAGCCTTCATCCTGTACTTGCTGAGTTTCATTCTCCTTTTGAATTTCACCATCTAAACCAACACCATGAGCCGCTTCATTTGTCTCATTGCCCGGACAGTCACGTACAATATGGTTTTCCTGACCACACTTAAAGCACCTCATAGTCTCTTAAGTTACATAAATGTTGTAATCAAAGTCATCAATTCTGAATTTCAGAACAAGATTCAAATCTTGTCCATTATTCAGAATCATGTACACCTGTCTCCTAAATGTAACCACATGTTTTAATTCAGCAGATTTGCTGTTCAAAGTGATCTTTTTAATCTGCGACACAATCTTTCCATGTCTAACCAATTCCCTAACAATCACTTCATCTTTAATGAAAGGTGGAACGTTAGACAAAACAACCTTTTTCGCTGGTTGCATTAGTGGCATCACCGCCGTATAAGCGTCATTTAAAACGATTCCGCTTGTCACAATCTCATTAACTTTATTGACGTCGTCTAAAAACAGAACAATTGCACTGTTCATTCTCGCCGCCGATAATACACTTTTATGTCCAACAACTTTAGCCACAGCTAGGCTACATTCCTCCACCGAACAGCGTTCCGCTGGAACAACTTTAATGCCATGCCGCCTGGTTAGCTGTTCCAGCGAAACCCCTCCAGACACCGCCATCGCACTCAGCAAACGCTGACCGGCAGCGCCCCACCCCACTCCAAAAATACCACTCCACAAACAAACCTCCAGATACTTTCTTAGAATCAATAGAAAAGATAGGAAAAAAACTCACAGACAAGCCGCTCGCACTCCTCACACGCCACGCACCGCTCACTCGCTCCCGCATGCACCCGCACACACACACAGAGAGAGAGAGAGAGAGAGAGAAAACAAAACAAAACAAAACAATGGTATATGGCTTTGAGCATGTGTTGACACAGAATCAACATTGCACATAAGCAAAAAAACAAAAACAAAACAAAAAAAAAAACACCATGGTGGCAGCATCATGCATTGGGGCTGCTTTTCTTCATTTAGAACTGAGGCTTTAGTGAAGGTTGAGGGAATCATGTGGGTACCAGTTGATTTTTGCCCAAAACTTTCTGGTGTCTGCTAGAAAGCTAAAAAAGAAAATCAATTTCAGGTCAAGTCAAGTCACCTTTATTTATATAGCACTTTTAAAAATACAGATTGTGACAAAGCGGCTGAACAGTATTAAATAAATAGTAAACACAATGATGTTATCATCCAGCTCAGTTCAGTTCAAATAGTATACGATATCACTTGAAAATTAAGTGTCCCCAACTAAGCAAGCCAGAGGTGACAGCAGCAAGGAACCAAAACTCCATTGGTGACAGAATGGAGAAAAAAAAACTTGGGAGAAACCAGGCTCAGTCGGGGGGGGGCAGTTCTCGTCTGGCCAGATGCAGAGGACTCATCTGGTTCCAGTGGTCTTGTGCCAGTGGCTGTCTAGGTGACGAGGTCTTCACTGGGGATCCGTCTCTGGGGCTCATCTAGTTGACGTGGTCCCGTTGACATTCAATGCTGTAGAGGTCATCTCTAAGTGCTGATCCACCATCTGGGATGGGTACGGACTGGATCCGGGGGACTGCAGTGATCATCTGATCTGGATACAGACTGGATCTGGTGGTTAAGGTGACAGTCTATGTGGCCATGGCGGGTCAGGGAGCTCGGGAAGCCACGGCCGAGCACACAGTCTATATGGCCATGGCGGGTCAGGGAGCTCAGGAAACTTAGGGTATATTCAGCCCAGGAGAGTACAGGAAGGCCGGGCTTAGGAGGTGTTGACACAGGGGAGCGCTCGGGAGGCGCAGGAACAGGAGGGTGCTTGGGAGGCACCGGCTCTGAAGGGTGCTCTGGAGGAAGCTCGGGCTCTGGAGGGCACTCTGGAGGCAGCTCGGGCTCTGGAGGACACAGCCCGAGTCCGTGACTGTGAGCGAGCCGCAGCCCGAGTCCGTGAGCTGGCCGATGCCGGAGTCTGTGAGCGAGCCGTGGCCCGAGTCCGTGAGCTGGCCGATGCCGGAGTCTGTGAGCGAGCCGTGGCCGGAGTCCGTGAGCTGGCCGCGGCCAGAGTTCTGGGCTGAGGATGAGGGAAGACTTTGGAGAACTGGGGTGAGCGAGGGAGGACCGGAGGGAGTGAGCTCGTTGGAGCAGCACGTGGAGGACGCTGGCTGGTGGTGAGCTGGAGCAGCCGCGTGTTTACAGATGGGGGGAAGATTAGAATCTTCCACACCAACATAGAAATTGGAGTGACAAAGAGTAAGGAGATGGTTGATAAATTCTGCAACCGGTTTGCCGCAATCGTCAGGAATTATAGAACAGAACAATTTGTCATCGTTTAGCCCCATCTGAAAACACGCGTTAATCATAGCATCGCTCCAACTCACCAGGTGGAAAACGCTCAGGAATTCCTCCACGTACTGTTCCAACGGCCTCTCCGTCTGTTGGATGTTCATGAGGAACTCCTCAGCCCAGAACATTTTGCTTGGTCGGTTCTTCTGTCACATCGTGGTGTGTGGGGAATGAGGAGTAATGATGAGAAGGTCCAGAACATGCACATTTAATAAACGATCCACAAAAGGAACAGGAACGAACAGGTACAGCAGGGAATCCACACGCACGCAAAAGACTCAGAGACAATACTGACTTAGAACGACAACACAAAATGACTTCAATGACTTCAATGACTTCAAGAACCAACCACCAAACGGTGAACACAACCAAACTTAAATACACAGACCAATCAGGGGGAGACAGGTGAAATTGATTAAGCAGTGACGTAAAAATTGAAAACGGAACAGGAAGACCAAATAGGGGCAGACACAAGGAACTGTATACAGTAGCAGGTACAAACGTCACGGGGGATTTACCATTAACACTTGTTTCTCTGGATAATGTTATATGAAACACCATTACTTCAAGTAAGTTATACGTGAAGCCTGTTCTCTGCGAAACAAAAATATTGCTATAAATTGTAGAAACACCTCCCCCTTTACCTTTTAGACATGGCTCACATTTATAACAGTAATCTTGGGGGTAGACTCGTTTAAGATAATGTAGGTTATAATGAATGATCATATCATTTACAAAAAGCGCTTTTGTAGAAAGGGACCTGATATTCAATAACCCAATTTTTATCATTTGTTTCTCTGTATTATATACATTTTTTATTTGTTGAACATCAGTTAGATTGTTACTCTTAAATTGGTTTGGACATTTTTTGTATTTTCTAGCTCGGGGAACAGACATAGTCTCTATAGCATGATATCTAGGTGGAAGGGTCTCTGTGTGCTGAGAATTAACTGATTTCGGTGATGTGAGGTGGCTGGCAGACAGTCGGTTTAGCCAGTCTGTCTGCTTCCTGACCTGGGCCCCAGTTAGTCAAGTGCTCTAAGACTTTATGCCATATTTCTAGAGAGAAGAGCAGCAGCACCCCTGGAGGGATGAAGACCATCTCTTTTCAAAAGGTCAGGTCTGCCCCAAAAACTCGTCCAATTGTCTATGAAACCTATGTTATTCTGCGGGCACCACTTAGACATCCAGCCATTTAGTGATGACAGTCTGCTATGTATCTCGTCACCACGATAAGCAGGGAGGGGACCAGAGCAAATTACAGTGTCTCTATTTTCACGTTCCGTACAATAGAATTGCCAATCGCCAATAATAATAATATTCATCAGATTTCTCAGTGGGTGCATCACTCAGTGGGGAGAACCTGTTTGATGTTCGAAATGGAAAAGCTGTGTTTTGACCCGCGACTATGCCGTCTCACAGTCACCCAGTTGCCCTGCTGCAAAGGCGAAGTTACCGGAATTATTTGTTGAACATTATAGCCACTGAACGTACTTTGTTTTTAACAGTGTGCTGACTATGAGAGGCATTTGTAGCTTTTTGGGGTGCTTCCTTTAATGTGAGAAAAGAACACACAAACATCTCGATAGACAGGAGAAAGAGGAAACCAGCACTTCAGACCTGTCGCGATTTAGCTCAAAGGGAAATGTATATAAATAATTACAATTAATTGTGATTAATTACAATTATTTATATCAGCTGCCAGTAGTAACTGTAGCAGAATCAATTTTCCATCAACTAACCTGTTCGCCCAGCGAACATTCAGCATAATTTTTATATCAACACTAAGAAATGATATTTTCTTGGCCACAGAAAATAACTTTCCTAAAGTACCATTGCATTAGAGCATGTAGCGTGAATCAGAATTAACATAACTAATCTAAACAAACAAACACAAAGTCACTCATACATGGGGGAAGGGTCAGTGAGAAGCAGTTAGAGAGAGACAAGGAAATGAAGCTATGAAAAGAGTCAGTTAGCCACCTGAGTGAAACCATCAGTGCTGTCTACAGCTTATACTAAACCTCTGTTTGTTTAGTTAAATGTACGATACTTGCATTGCCTTGGTCGTTGAACAAGTGTCCAAATGCAGTCTCAGGTGAAGGTCTTGATGGTTTGGAGCAGTGGTGGTTTTGGAATTGCAATCACGTACTTCCGGGTCTGAAGAGTGATGAATTCCAAATATGTTCTGACTCGATAGTGACTGGGAGTTTCTTCCCATGTGAAAGGTGAAGAAGAACCAAGAGCTGAGAGGGACCCAGCTGAAGTCCTGTGATCTTTGGGGAATGGAAAGACGAGGCCGCAAGGCTTGGCGCACGCTTAGGGAAGTCCTGAAGAGTTCTAGCTCATCTTCTTGGGTTCTCCAAGAACCACTGACTGACTGAGGCGAGTCATGAAGAAGAATTCCAGGGTTAAGTGGAACTGTCTGGCTCTTTGTGGTCGAGAGCCACAGCTCTGTATGTTGGGGCCTGTCGGGCCCGCCGGGCATGCCCTGTGCCGGCTCAGGCTTCCCGTGGGTTCCTCCACACGGGCAGCAATCGGAAGATGTTGGAGACGAGTGAAGAGAGTGAAGAAGAGAGAAGAGGGAGGCGTTCAATCGTTTGATCCCTTTAAACTCTCTGGAGGCTGTGCCTCCAGGAGGTCCACGAACCAATGGTAACTTTCACCTTTGGAGGGAAAGTTTACGACTCTTTGTCTGTGAGCATGGTATTTCGCATATGTAATTCGATTGGGTGTTGATGCAAAAACTACTAAGATTTCTTAAAACACTAATATGTTGCATAGGTATCAACATCTAATTTACACCATCTTTTAGATCATCAAAATACGAATTAAAAGAGACCAAACATGACATAGGTGGGTTATATGACTAGTCATCTATCATAATGCATGCATAAAACAGTAGAAAGACAAATACAAATACAACAGACGAAATTAAAATACAATGCAGTAGTACTGTACACAATGACCTGGGCTATGTGTGATAGGAAGGTCAAAGAAAGGTTTGTCTGTGAATGAATAGGAAAGAGTCCATTTCTATACGCATTGTGTCTTTCCTATAGAGAAATGTAGTGTGCTCTGTTTGCATTCCTTGAAGCAATAAAACCTCTAATCATTGTCCTGGCAACTGAGCCCTTTTGGGGTGTTAGTTGCTTTGGGGGGGTTGTCTCCAGAGCTCCAGCATATAGCTGGCCTGTTGTGTTTAAAGACTATTTGTTAAATGTAACAATTAATGTATGTCTGATTGGTCCAGACGCTACAGACCACAGCCTTGAGATACAGTTGACATCTAACAATCATTGAGATACACAGACAAAGCCTACTCAGCAAAATCCCCACTGTTAAAAAAACAGTGCTCAGTGTTTATATAATCCACACTACAGTGTTAAAATTAACACTGAAGCAATGCTGAAGTTAATCAGATAATTAAGTAATGACTGGGGAATTATTAATGAACACCTGCTGTTAACAACAAAAATAGAAAAAGAAACAACAAGAAAAAGAAACGACAAGAACAGAAAAAAGAATAGACAATCAAAAACAAAAAAGCTACCACTGACAGCCAGACAGCCTCATGCCAGGATCACACTGCATGATTTTCAGAGTCATCAGATCACTGTTGTTCTCACACTACATGATTGTCTGGGCTACCCTCCAATTGCTGTAGTGTGCACACTCACAATGGCTCAGCAAGAAAGGGTTGCGCATTACACAACTTTTAAGTAGAAAGAATCCCAGGCAACTCTGCGTTGTCTACAAACCATGTTTCACAACCAAACACATAGAACTAAAACGAGAAGTAACGTACGGTCATGAGAGAGACAGGCATTCTCGTGAGCATAGATTTATTTCTGTCAAAAATGGAAGCCCACAAAAAGCTTGCAGTCCAAGTTGTCTGTACAGTGATTTTGCAGTGAAAAAAACAAAAACAGAATATGAAGGAGAGAATGATTGTTTGCTGATATTCTGCTGCAGATCTATTATGACTCCTCCCACTAAACTTTCCCTTTCCCTGTGTTGTATTCTCTCATTGGCTGTAGATCATTGCCAATCACAGCTCTAGCATGCCAAATATCTCACGGGCATTGGCGATGCATCTACAGCTGTGTCCCAAAGTGGAGTGCACACACTTCGAAGTGCATGGACTTCGAAGGCCACGCCTCCGAGGTGCACCATCCGAAGTGCATGAGACGCTCCACCTTCGCCAAGATCATGGCCGGGTAAATTATATTGTTTTGCTGCATCCTTGCCGGATTACAATTTTAAATGCATTCATTGCGTTTGAACTGACTTGAATAATGTAATGATACATATGAAAAAATACAAAACCATGCACACATATATATATATATATATATATATATAGCAGTTTACCTCCCCGGAGACCCCAGAACACATGAAGGCAGGGCTGGACTTACAACTGATGTTGTTTTTCTAATGTTAAATGTTGTAAATAGTTGTAAGTATTTTCAGTAACGTATAGAACAATTTGTTTTAATGTGAAAAAATTAATATTTACAGGACAAAAAATAAATAAACGTATAGAAGAATGTTGTGAAAAAATTATAAGCTGCATTACAAAAATTTACACATTGTAATTTACAAATTCTACATAATTACTTCTCTTTTATTAATACATGTAAATATATAATACAAAAATACAAAATGTACAAAAATTATTCATTTCATTCTTAACTTACATCACAAAAATAAACTACAATGTACGTATTTTTTCCACTGTGTTCTCTCACCTAATAGAGAATGGCTAATAATTTATTTGTTAACCATTCTCTCAAGAAGAAAAAAAGTCCCTCCCTGCTCTCCTGTGTCTTATTCTGGAGTTTGATGTCCTCCCTGAGTAGCTCCACCAGCTTCCACTCACTCCCTCACCTCCCTCACCTGTCCCAGGACACTTGCAATCCTAAATCAGAGCAAATAAACCATGCCTGTTAACAACAACAGCACAATGAATTTCAGCAAAAAAAATTGTCTATTAACTTGCTTACTTTGTATTTTTTAAAGTCTTTCCCCAGCAGGCTCACTTTCTCCAAAAAAGTCCTACAACAAGAGAAAATGGAAACACTTACAATATAAAGAAAGGTTTGCAATCTTAACATTAGAAAATATGACGCAGCAGGATATGCATACAAAATACTAAAGTGCTAAAGTTTAGTTAAATTATTTGACATATCTTTCATGACAGCACTACACAAACAAAACAAAGGGAAATACTGTTGCCTTATGTAGTGGTTGTCTTACTGTTAAAAAAAAAAAACTTGTTTTAACACTTGTTTTCGCTATGTATTTCAGTAAATGAAAACACTATACTTACATTTCAGTTCCACTTCATTCCCCAACAGAACTCTCACCAGTTATGTTCTTTGAATATAAATTCCATCGTCATCTGCACGCAAGTGATTCTGGGATATGGTAGGGTGCGAAGTGTCCATCAGATGTACACTTCATTTTCCTGGAATTAGAGACAGCATTTGAAGTCACTTTCGAATTACGGCAGCCTTCGTCGCGCCGCATTGACGCATTCGGCCTTGGAATACGCACTTTGGAGGGTGCATCCTAAATTGGAACAGCTTACGTTGTGGCGCTGTGACGCAATCGGCCTTCAAATTCGCACTTCGGAGTCCACGCACTTCAGTTTGGGACAGACTTCGTCGCACCGCTGTGATGCATTCGCACTTCAAATACGCACTTCAGAGTCTGCGCACTCCACTTTGGGACACAGCTTACGTCTTGTTTGTTTTTTGTTGCCCCTCCCTTGATTTTTTTTTTCCCCCACCTACAAAAGGAAGTAGAGGGTTAGTGTATGGTTTAAGGAGAGATACATGGAATGATGGAGAAATACAGTAATGTGATGGAAGGTTCAACAGGTAGGTGACTTTGATCTGCCTATGGATCATAAATGGATTTATTTTTGCAGGGACTCAGCTTACAGCAGGGCAGACAACGATGGATGTCCCTGATAGAGAGACAGATCTACTGACCTGGATAATATCAGGGAATGTCAGATCTTCTTGCATTGATCTAGCTCTTTAGTCTCTGTACTGTACACTTTAGATGGACAGGAGCTGAATTTCAAACACTCTTGCTTGCCTGAAACCAGTAGCTCACAGTTGGAATCTCTGATGGCTCACCTGTCCAGGGAAACAGGGGCAGCAGGTAACTGAGTATACATTGGAACAGGGTCAGACTGGTGGTGGATTGGCAAAGGGAATTCTGAGCATACTCGGCTCAGAAAAGATAGCAGGTCCAGCTGTGTTGATGTCTGTGACAATATAGGTGCTTCCGGAACCTATCCATAGTTCCTAGAACTATTGGTGGAAGTTCCCGCTTTTTGGCGTGCTTGCACTGCAGAAACTAGGAATGTATTTAGTTCTAGGAGCTCCATTCGGGGTGTAAGGATCCATCCACTGGCCCAAATACGGAGTCCAGTTGCCTGGTTGAAGGCTAATGCATGTTCGGTCTTTTCACAGCGCTTCTGCAAAGTTTGCTTAATTTATCAGGATTTAGTTTCATTTTTAATCTAGCTCCTTGTTTAATCTGACTCCAATTTCATATGATCGTTAGAATTTAGGTGTTTAATTCAGGCTGATTGCAAATATCAATTAAGTATTAATCTAGATATCTGATTATTTCGGACTCGCTATACTTTCAATTATTCGTTCATTGGGGACCCGGTGCCGCTTAGAGCCTGACGCCGGCCGAGTTACGTCGGTCTCACGATCACAAAAACGCCAGTCTGATTGTTGAGTCAGAGGTATGTAGGTGACTAAATACCCTTTTTGACAGCCGCCTACTGCTTGCCTTCACAAAAAGTGTAGTTTACTTTTAGTCTTCGCCGGTACAACTTGCTAACATCAGTGATAGACAGAAATCAGGGGGTCTCAGATGATGTGCCTACTGCTCCATTCAATCCTGAGCCTGCTGTTTGCTCTATCCTGGTCGTAACTTGCGGTAGCACCAGCCTCCTCGCAATCTACTGGAAATAATGATTTCAGACGAGTCTAAAATGAATCAAATAATAACATTTTATTTGTCAGGTAAAAATGTATCATGCCAATTACATAGTTTAACAATGAGAATCCAATTCAGAATTAAATTCAGTTCCAATTAAAATAAATACATAACATCAATTACTCCAAGATAAATCTAAGAGTGAGAGATGCATACCTGACCGCAGAGAGATACACAGCAGCATGTGAGAGATTTGGAGGCAAAGCTCCAGAGACTCTCACACACAGTGTGGGGGTTCTTCTGAATACAGAATCCCCCCATAATGTTTTGTCACTTCGCTTATATACCCAGACCAAAACAAACAAATTTTCCAACCAGTTGTAAAAACATAAAAGACCTTTTGGTTTGTCAGGAGATCTCATGCCCCAGGGTCACACCTGGCTGGAGATTCTCACCCGGCCCTAAGGGGAAAACACACCCCTCAGCAGCAAAACACAATTCAACAAAAGTGTTCAGTCTTCCTCATAATATAAGTGACTTCTGTGAAATTGAGACCATTTTATCAATCGCACTAAGACCTTTAGAATGATACCAAACATGAAAGGGAAACTTCAACATATTCACAAACTGTAACACATGTAATATATGGACATTCTTATTGACTTTCAGTGGAACCTTTTTGGGGGGAAAAGTGTGAGATGCAGGGAGGGGGGAGGAGAGGGAGGAAGGGGGTTGTAAATGAGCAATAGAGGTGGTGTTGTTTGCCCTCTTTGAAGATCTCTTCTCCAGATTAGTTTTGTTTTGTTGCATGGCATCTGTTTTTGTCAGGGTTCCTGGACTTTGAATTCATGAGGAAATAATTTCACATCTTACAGGGGGAACTAATTTAGATCCTGCTTTAGAGTAGTCTAAAACAGTTCTATAGGAACTACCAGTGATGTAGTGTATGGTGATTGGCCAAACGCATACGAAACACCGGCTACCCGACACTTTTAAAAAACCCATTGAAATATTTACTCCACGAACATGGAAAACGTCTTGGTTACATATGGTAACCCTCATTCCCTGATGGAAGGAACTGAGATGTTGTGTCATGTGTTACAACACTGAGGGGCACACTTGGAAGCCCAAACACCTCTGACATTATGGGAAAAGGCCAATGAAATTGGGTGTGCAGATTTTGCATAGCTGGCCATGCCCTGGATATCCAGGTATAAATATGCCAGCGTGGCATCTGCACATTTGTTCTGTTCTGAGAAGTCGAGAAGCATCTCAACCCACTCAGAGGCAGTCCGGAGTTGTGGCATGAACGACACAACTGTCAGGCATTCACCACAGCCACCTTCACCTGCCACGTCACCAGTAGCACCGCCCACCCACTCATCATAACCAGAATTCGAATCACTTGCACCTGATCCCAATCAGCCACATCCAATATAAAGGACTCTCTGCCATTCTCTTCGTGTCAGGTTTACCGTTCGCACCCCATGACGACAGCTCCTGACCGAACTCTCCTGTGCTCACTGGATCCAACGTGGCTTTCTGAACTGGATTATCACCTTCATATTCTCACAAGGACTGTCAGCTAAGATATATCATTTACCATTTGTCTCTACATTTGTGTGTTCATCCATCTGTCAAATAAACGCTGGTTTGGTTTGTCACTCACCTCTCGTCTCCTCCGTGTGTGTGTGTGACAGAACCCCCGACCGACACAAAGATGAGCACCGAGACACCAGCTGCAGTTGATCCTCTCATTGAATTGGTGAATGTCTTCAAGGCGGTGTTAAATCCTACACCACCACCGCCACCTGCCTCAGTATGTCCCATGGCCATGCCCGCCACATTTGCAGGCGAGGCAGCTGAGTGTAGCGGTTTTCTTCTACAAGTCAATCTGTACATCCAGATGCAATCACAACAGTTTCCCTCAGAGAATGCCAAAGTCGCTTTCCTCATTTCACTTCTTA
The DNA here is from genome assembly GCA_012976165.1 of Labeo catla. Lineage (NCBI taxonomy): Eukaryota > Metazoa > Chordata > Actinopteri > Cypriniformes > Cyprinidae > Labeo > Labeo catla. The sequence goes on from VONZ01002127.1 coordinate 29,718, forward strand.
CCGGTAAGGCCCTACAATGGGCAAAAGCGATCTGGAATTCCAACAACCCCATTATTAACTCCTATGAACAGTTTACCAGTCATTTCTCCAAGGTTTTCAGCACAGCGACTGGCACTCTCACCACTTCCGATCAGCTGTTCCGCCTGCAACAAGGAACTTCTTCGGTCAACGAATACACTCTCCACTTCCGGACGCTGGTGGCGGCTAGCGGCTGGAATGAAGTCACGCTGCTGGGCGCATACTGGCAAGGACTCAACCCAGAAATTTGCGCATTGGATTGGAATCCTTCCTTCAACGTACAACTAGAGTTTCTCAGCAGCTAGCCGCCTGCCAGTCTGCCTCCTCAGTCTGCCTCGGTGGCTGCTAGCTTCCCAGTACCAGAACCCATGCAAGATGATATCACCCGGCTCTCACGCACAGAACGAAATTGTCGCATCACTCTTGGATTATGCCTATATTGTGGACAACAGGGACATTATATCCGCACCTGCCCCATCAGACCCCCACGCCTGGTGGTGAGTACTATTCAATCCGAAGTAGAAACTGCCAGTCTTACACTATTACCCGTTATGTAGCATACTCCTGATTGCTCTCTTTCTGTGTCCGCTCTGGTCGACTCGGGCTCCTCCGGCAACTTCATCTCCCAGGAATGTTTGAACCAACTCCAACTCCCACGTCATCGCCACTGTCAGGTTTATGCTGTGAAGAATACTCAAGAAAAACCACTCAGGCGTGGGAAAGTACGTCATTCTTCACCCTACATCACTCTGCAGGTTGGATTATTTCATAAAGAGGAGATACAATTTCTGGTACTGGAGGAGTCAACCGTTAGCATCATCCTGGAATGGATGGAGGTCTTCGTCCCTGTATTGACTACCAGCAGATCAACTCCCAGATCCTTCAACAGCCTTATCCTCTCCCCCTGGTCCCCGCCGCCCTCGAAGAGCTTCATGGAGCCCAGGTCTTCACGAAGCTGGAACTGCGGAGTGCTTACAGCCTCGTTCGTATTCGTGTGGGAGACGAATGGAAGACCGCCTTTGTAACACCTATGGGGCACTACGAATACCAGGTCATGCCATATGGCTTATTCATCAGTCCTTCTGTCTTCCAAACATTTATGAACAAGGTGTTCTGGGAGTTCCTCCATCGGTTTGTCGTGGTCTACATTGATGATATTTTGATCTGCTCCCGGAACATGGCCGAACAGATGGATCAGGGGAAAATCCACGCCATTCAAGACTGGCCTCAACTTAGCAGTATAAAGGAACTCCAACGTTTCCTGGGATTCTCCAACTTCTACCATCGTTTCATTAAGGATGACAGTTCCATCACAGCTCCACTGACCTCCCTCCTGAGGGGCAAACCTAAACATCTCTCCTGGAACCCCGCTGCCCACGAAGCTTTCCAATAACTCAAGCACATCTTCAGCACTGCACCCCTATTACACCATCCAGATCCAGAACTCCCGTTTACGGTTGAGGCTTCCACCACTGGAGTGGGTGCGGTGCTGTCTCAAGCGGTCGGTGAGCCTCCTATCCTCCATCCCTGTGCATTCTATTCACGTAAGCTGTCTCCGGTGGAGCAAAACTACGATGTGGGAAACCGAGAACTGCTTGCCATCAGATTGGCCCTGGAGGAGTGGCGTCATTGGTTAGAGGGGACAATCCATCCAATTACCATCACAGACCACAAAAACCTCCAATACCTGCGAGAGGCAAAGAGACTTAACCCCAGACAAGCACGCTGGGCGCTCTTCTTCACACGTTTCAATTTCAAGATCACTTACCGACCTGGTTCCAAGAATATCCCTGCAGACGCCCTCTCTCGTCAATCTTCATCTGAACAACACACGGACCCCGAACCTGTCATCCCTCCTAACCTCGTTGGCAGTCCCATAATCTGGAATCAGGATCAGGACATACAGCACGCCACTCTCCAGGAGCCTGCTCCGCCGGAGTGCCCAAAGGGTAAAATCTACGTTCCCCGCTCCCAGCGTCAAACCCTTCTGGGCACAGCTCACCAGTCTCCGGGCTCTGGACATCCAGGCAGCAAGCGGACCCTCTCGCTGCTTCAGACTCGTTACTGGTGGCCCAGTATGCGCCGAGATACCATCAGGTACGTCCAGAGCTGCTCTGTCTGTGCCATGTCTAACTCTCCATGCATGTTACCAACAGGGAAACTGGTTCCACTAACCCATCCCGGAGAGGCCCTGGTCCCATCTCGGCGTCGACTTTGTGACTGACCTCCCCAACTCGGAAGGTAACACGTGTGCTGGTGATAGTCGATCGTTTTTCTAAGTCTTGCAAGTTTCTTCCACTAAAGGGATTACCAACAGCCATGGAGACCGCAGAACATCTCTTCCACCAGGTGTTCCGTCACTTTGGCATCCCAGAGGAGATTGTGTCGGACCGGGGCCCTCAATTCATATCACACATCTGGAAAGCTTTCTTCAAGCTGCTTGGTGTTACTGTTAACCCCCTGGGGTCGAAAAACGCGCCGGCGCGGTTTGTGGCAGTTTTTATGATAGCGCCAAAAAGAACTTCAATTACTCCGCCATTTTTGATCGTACAGATAAGAGCAATACATCAATGGAATCTTTAAGGAATTCACTTTTATTTGTGTACACTCATAGTAACAACAACACTCTGTGGTTTTGTGAAATAAAGCAAACAAACAGGGTATGCAGTCTGCCGCGTTGTTCTCTGTGATCGTCATTAAGAAATGCGTCACTAAAATGAACTAAAACTCAGCGAATACTCCACACAGAGACATGAGAGAGATATCTATAGAAAGCCTGATATGTCTACTTTTAAATGGAGTAAGTCTTATCGAAAACAAATATCATGTGTTAAAGTAATCTGTATGAAACCAACCCCATGTCCAGTCTTTCTCGTCAGACCTAATTATTTTTAATTTGATCACACCCACGGGCTACTTTCGGTTTGTTATTATAATCAGCCACGTGGAGGCGCAAGCGGCGAACCGCCCACATCAACGTAAACAAAGCGGGAGACTTCACTTCATTGTTCATCTCGGCTACTTGCATCTTGTTACTGGAAGAAGACGCGCTGTGAGGAGAAAGATTTATATTTCCCTCAGAGGAAGAGTGCGATGCGACGCACAGGGAGATCCACCGAAAGAGTAAGTCTTTCTTTTATTAGCCTACTTACGTTAGTTGTTGTGTTACTGTGATATAACTTGTAGACATTATAGTAGTTAGATTTTTTCCAAACTGTAAGTCCTGACTACGTGTAATCAAGTGAAACGTTATGAAGTATGTTTCATTTAATTGCATCGAAATGTTTGACGACGCCAGGCTGTTTTTAATGTTCTATAAAATAAAAATGACGCGATATAAAAGTAATAGTGTTTACACTGTAACACTGAATGATAGAGTCTAAGATTGTTTAGACAAAACTACTGTCATATACTCTGTTCACGAATAGATGTTTATGACGTGCTTAACAATAGTAAATTAGTTTCCCAGACATAAAATGGTTTTGTATTGTATAATACATACAAAGCATGCTTGTGTTTATGACTATAAAATCATATTTATTTATTGTATAACAATAGGATATAAAAGTAATATTAGTTTATTTTTAATACTCTGTTTGTGAGTAGGTGTTTAACGTGCTAAACAATAATAATTAGTTTCTCAGATATAAATTGTCAATATTTTATGATAGTATAAAGCATGTGTGAGTCTATGACTACAAAATCATACTATATGTATACATTACACATGCTCCTGATATTAACATGCTCACAGATGTTTGTTTTTTGTTGTTGTTGTTGTTGTTGTTGTTTTTTCTAGTGATCTGATACCTGCACCACAGATGAATGCCACATGAAGACTGCCACCTGGACTACTGATGATGAGTTTTGTTTCTTAAATCCATGGAAAGAAGCAGCAATCACTTAAATATCAGGTATAATTTACTTGTTTCACTTGTTGAACAGAATCCAGAAAACAGTTTTCAGGAATGACACCAAGTCTGTTCACATCTCTGTACATGTAACATCAATGTAGTCAATAATGTGCTTTTGACCTTCATTATGTATGTTTTGATGATACTGTGTTGTAAATAAAATACAAATAGTCTAAAACTCCATTCTCTGAATCTCTCATTGTTTCTACCTGACAGTCACAGTCTCATTGATGGGCCATTAGAGGAGGGCCTTTTGTCTCTCAGGTGTGAATCACTAAATATTCATGGCCGTTGTCACTCCCTCGCATATTCCCTTTCAATCACAAAACATGTCTTAGAAAATTTAAATCAATATATTGTTTTCTGTAAACGCGTGAATGAGATGATTTTCACATCATTTTGTAGAAAAAACTCTAGACTACCACATCCAGTTCTCAAAAGTCTTGTGAACTAATGTTCTGAATGTGTTTCATGGCCTTATTTCAGTGACTTAAAAAATTTAGTTTTTCACTAACCACGCATAAACATTGTTTTCTCAAAAACACAAACATGTACATTAATGTTGCTTGCATATTACTGTAGCCCAGTTTGTGCTGATTACAATGTAATCAGACTTTAGCCATTAATATGTTTTTTAGATACTGAAAAAAGCACAAATGTCAGGGCATGTCAAAACTTCTCCAGGGTGCCAAAACACCCTCAGACCCCAGAGGGTTAACCTTTCCTCTGGATATCATCCACAGACTAATGGCCAGACAGAGAGAAAGATCCAGGAGCTCGGATGTTACCTCCGGGAATACTGTCACGAGGACCAACACAGCTGGAGCAGGTTCCTCCCATGGGCCGAGTACGCACAGAATTCCCTCCGCCAAGATACCACCGGCCTAACACCAGTGCGTACTCGGATACCAGCCTCCGCTGTTCCCCTGGACGGAGGAAACCTCTAATGTTCCAGCTGTAGACCACTGGTTTCAAGAGAGCGAGAGAGTGTGGAATTCAGCTCATCAGCATCTCCAGCGAGCAGTACGCCGAAACAAGCACTTTGCCGATGCCAGACGTAGGATCGCTCCCAGTTACCAACCAGGTGATCTAGTTTGGCTGTCCACCCGCGACCTCAGTCTATGGCTACCCTGTTGCAAGCTGAGTCCCCGCTACATTTGCCCCTTTAAAATCCTGAGGCAGATCAATGATGTCACTTTCCAGCTTCAGCTCCCACCCAGGTATCGTATTCATCCCACATTCCACGTCCCCCTTCTAAAACCCTGCTTTCCCTCTGCTACAGAAACCCCGGGAGCTGAAGTCCTGGACCAACCATCCATCTACACGGCCCACAAGATCTTGGACTGACGCCGTCGGGGAGGCCACCTGGAGTACCTCAGAGACTGGGAGGGGTACGGACCAGAAGAGCAATCCTGGGTCCCCAGAGCTGATGTGCTTGATCCCACTCTTCTATCTGACTTCCATCGTGACCACCCAGATCATCCTGCCCCTCGCGGTCGTGGCTGTCTTCGGCGTTGTGTTAGGGTGTCGGGAGCCGCCCCTGGAGGGGGGGGGGGTAGTGTCAGGCATTCACCACAGCCACCTTCACCTGCCACGTCACCAGTAGCACCGCACACCCACTCATCATCACCAGAATTCTAATCACTTGCACCTGATCCCAATCAGCCACACCCTATATAAAGGACTCTCTGCCATTCTCTTCGTGTCAGGTCTACCGTTCGCACCCCATGACGACAGCTCCTGACCTCATGCTAATTCGCTCCGTTGAACTCTCCTGTGCTCACTGGATCCAACGTGGCTTTCTGAACTGGATTATCACCTTCATATTCTCACAAGGACTGTCAGCTAAGATATATCATTTACCATTTGTCTCTACCTCTGTGTGTTCATCCATCTGTCAAATAAACACTGGTTTGGTTTGTCACTCACCTCTCGTCGCCTCCGTGTGTGTGTGTGACAACAACGTCTTCATTCCCTCCATCAGTAAAAGTTGTAAAAATTATTCATAAATACTTTTTTCACTCAAAAAATTAGGTGCCTACTTCTAGATAAATGAAAATAAGTTGACAAAAAGAATGAAATCCAATATTTGGTAATAATATAGCAAAATGAGAGATTTATAAGTAATTGTTTGGAGTCCGGACGTATTTGAACAGGGACCAAAGTGTGACTTTTTGCAATTTTGTACAAAATAAAAGCATTTAAAAGTAAACTTCCTGATTAAACATTAATAAGGGTTAATAAGGGTATGTTATACAGACATTCATTTTTTCTTAACATGTTAAAAGTTTCAATAATAAATGTACAAAATTTGACAGGTGTTTTATTACGAGAGGCATGTATGAAATACAGGAAAGAGTTTATTGAGTGTACAAAAGTGGATCCGCTTGGATGTATAACACTTCTTGGCTGTGCCATGAAGGTGTTCAAAACACTTTTTATAGACCATTTCACTAGATGTAAACATACTGGTCCCGATACACTTCCTGTTTCTTTTTTTTTTTACTTTACACAAACATCACAAAAAAATACAACCAACATAACATTTGACTGGATGAAAATGTTACATTAGCACCTTTAAGATGTATTTGTATATGTGAAATAAAAAAAAATAAAAAACAAAAAAGCGCTTCTGGACCAGTGTTGTTTATATCTAGCGAAATGGTCTATAAACAATGACACAATATCACTAACACACAAAAACGCATACATCAATCAGTACAAAACGTACTCAAGCTCATCCATCAAATGGTTGGAATACATTAAGGCAAGCAGAGATGTTGGCGTTCATCATGCTTTAGATCACGGTGAAGTAAAGTTAGGTCCCTATCATGTGGATGGTTATTATGAACTTAATAGTGGTGATAGAAAAGCACTTACATTTTTAGGTTGCTTTTGGCACGGTCAATGTTATCATTTTAATCCTTCTAATTTGAATGCAGTATAAAAAGTACCTTTTGGGGTTCTCAGAAAACAGTCTGATAATAAGCTGGAGATTTTGCGTAATACTTTTAATCTGAAGGTGTCAGTGGCAAAAAGCCAAACAAACACTATCCTAATGTGAGGGTGTTTATGGCTAATTACACAGCACCTGTGCAGTTTACCCCTGGGATGCTCTCTTTGGCAGGCACATTCAAACTGTACAAGGTCAGTGAGGGTGAACGCATTTCTTATTTAGATGTGATATCACTATATCCTTACATGCAGTCACATAAAACTTACCCAGTTGACCATCCTTAAAAATATTTTAAATGATTTTTAACCAGTCGAATCCTATTTTGGTCTTATTGCACTGTACTCCCTCCATGTATGCTTTTACATCCGGTTCTACCTTTAAGATCTTCAGGGAAATTACTGTTCCCTCTGTTTCATACCTGTGCTGAGAATCAGCTTCAGAATGATCACTGAGCATAGTGATGAAGTGAGATCCATCTCAGGAACTTGGGTCTCTACTGAACTCTTATGTTCCTAACAGCAGACCCATTCTCATATTCCGGCTGAAATGGTTTAGATGGAATTTGGATGCCGTTTTGATATGAAGACAGAAATTCCAGATTAAAATGTTTAAAAGCAATTGGGTTTTACCATATGCCCCTGAAAAGCTGAATTTTCCATCATTGCTAAAATTATAGATTTTGATACTGTTCGAAGAAATAGATCTTCTTGATTAGAGATGTGTGATCCTTCCAGGATAGAGAAATTCTTCAGACACACACAATCTATGGGGTATTTAGCAGTGGTTAATAGAAGAGCCTGTGCATATCCCAACTGAACACCAGGGGGAACACAATTTTTTCACCAAAAGAGATGCCGATGCAATATTGAGTTTATAGGTTATAGGCAATATTTTCATCTCGCATTAGACACAACTCATCTTTGGCTCTTGTCATTCAATTTTTTATGTCTACACCATTCAGCATTAATTTTTCTTGAAAGAAAACGCTATGAATACGTGCTAGTAATTCTACAACATTACTAGCATTGGTAAATACTGCTCTCTTCATTAATCTGGTATTTTGTCCCACAGGATCCGTACCAGCCATGTGGCTCAGTGTGTCTCTGTAGAACAATCTGGCTGAAAAGACACTTTCCAAGGTATATTTTCCAAAATTTATGAGAGCTTCGCTCAGACACCTAGGGATACATGCTAGAACTTCGTGTTATCAAATGATTACCTACAGCAGGGGTGCCCAAACTCGGTCCTGGAAGGCCAGTGTCCTGCAGACTCCAACCCCAATTAAACACACTTGAACCAGCTAATCAAGCTCTTACTAGGCACACTAGAAACTTCCCTGGAGGTGTGTTGAGGCAAGTTGGAGCTAACTCTGCAGGATGCCAGACCTCCAGGACCGAATTTGGGCACCCCTGGCCTAGAGAAACATTCACCTGTGAGAATATACATGCTCTGGGATAATTCATGAAGCCTACAGGTGTGGTGTGTTAGAACCTTCGGGCATGTTTATTTTGATCCATGTGTATAGCAGGGTGATATTTAGATTGATGTTGTCTTCACCTGTCCCTATAATAAAAAATTCTAGAGGTGATATATCTGTTATTGCAGATGAAGGTGATATTTCAAAGTATTTTTTTTTTGTCTGCATCATGGGGACAGTAAATAAATGTAGCTCAGATTTAATGCACTCCTCTGACATTCTGTGCAATAGAGCCATACTTTAGAAAATCGTGCCCAGTCATACATGTAAAAAAAAAAAAAATGAAATGGACATATTTTTTTACACATTTTGCACGGACACATAGTGTGCGTTTTGTGACCATGCACTTCTTACTAGCACGTTTAGCCACTTCCCCTACACATTCTCACCTCTGGTGACTTAAAAAGTCAGCATGATATGACCATTAATCTGTTCCCATTTTGACCATTATTGTTATCATTATACAATCTCGATAGGGCTGTAGTAACAACATTACTAACTATATTTTTTGCAGCCAATTTAGATGAGGTTTCGCTACACTAAATCCTCTTTTCAACAGAGGTAGAGCTGTTCTGAAAATCACTTTGAAGATCACCACCGATGCCCGACCTGTACAAAACCGGTCCACCTGCATACCCCAGTAAGCTACATTTGGCATTCATTTTACCTGATGAGTTTAGCTACAACATTACCATAGGTGAATGATACATGTTGGTTCTGATTATCTTTAACCTCAATGTAAATGTCTGTAATATTAAACCACAAACCAGCTCAAACTCCTAGACCTCATATTATTTAAACTTAATGCTACTATTCAATGGAGCTATTTCAACTCTTCTTTTCATAGTCTGGGATTCAGACTATAACAAAAAAAATTCAAATGCATATGTTGAGCACTTGGTACCTTGGGACTGTTACAGTTACAGGCAGTGACAGACTATTGGAATGGCTCCAGGCTTTATGGTAATAGCTTTTCAGTCATTTCATGCAAAAAATTCCACGCCATTTTTTCAACACTTTACCTAAGCGATCCAAAAGTGGATTTTTTTTTAAGCATTAATGGCAGGGAAAGCCCCCTATACTTGAGAGCGGCCACATATCAAGTGTTTCTTGGAGTTTATAGTACACTGAAGAATGATCATATGACTTTTTAAATACACCATATGACCTGTAAATGCAGTTATTCCTTTTTTGAATTGCCTGAAAAACCACCTTATGTGAGCGTACAAACTTTTTTTGCGATATATGGGAGTTTTTGCAAAATTGACATTTCCATTAGGCATATTTTCAATTTACAATTTCAATATGTACAATATAAAGAGTAATGGAAACACAGCTACTGAGGGTTAGTTCCTGTATTAAAAGTCAACCCTGACTCTAGGGCTATTCAGAGTAGAGGAATCAATTCTTTTGGAGTCACCTTCCCATTACTAAATATATAACACACTATTTTAAACATTAACTAAAGCTAAACTTGTGTTTGATTCTCAATAAGAAGGTTTGTAGATATTAACAAGCAAACTGTTGTTTGCTGACATTAACAAATCAAACTGGTTTGAAATAATTAAAGATGACAATGCTACTTTTTGGAGTTGTTCAATCATTCTCTGCTGAGATCTTAAGCAATTCAATGTCTTTTATTTGCTGTTGATTTCATCCGTGAAATCAACTGCTGTGTGGCTGGAAGTCAGTTGTACTTCTGCTTGTTAACAGCAAGTGTTCTTCAGTATGTTAAAGCATCACTTAATTACCTCATTAACTTAAACACTTTTACACTGTTAATTTAACACACTGTAGTGTGGATTATACAAACACTGAGCCGTGTTCATTTAACATTAAAGATTGTGCTGAGTAGACTTTCTCTATGATTGTTAGGTGCCAAGTGTATCTTGAGGCTGTGGTTTGAAATGCTGGTTTCCTCTTCCTGCATGTGTGCATGCTTTTTTTTTCTCACATTCAAGGAAGTACCCCAAAGAGGTATAAAATACAGAGCCCCAGACATGACAGGCAGAAAAAAAAATACTGTGGCCACGAATTAACAGTTTGTTCCCACGACTTACTAAGATGTCAGCATGACATATTTAATAATTCATTCCCTTGTTTTAAGTAAATTGTGAGGATAATTTACTAACATGCTGGTTTTCTCTTCCTGCTGTTGAGATGTTTGTGTGCTCTTTTCTCACATTAAAGGAAGCACCCCAATAAGCTCATTCCACGTAATCATTGTTTTAAAACAACAAATGTTTGTAATATGTAACAAGAATGTTTGGTTTAATCACCGAAACACAACAGTCCGATCTTCTTTAAATATAGTACTTCTGACAATCAGTTCACATAAACACTCTGTTTAACAACACTGTGGTTGCATTGAAACAAATTTAAACACATTACTGCAAATAAAAATATTCTCAAATAATCACTTTTCCTGCCATAGTTTAAAAAAATTACATGTTCTGTGAGAACATGAAAGCCTGAAAACCTATTATCATCATGTTTTGTCTAGAATATGTGATGAAAGTGTGTGTGTGTGTGTGTGTGTGTGTGTGTTTTTGTGACATATAAGGACACAAATTTGTATAATGACATGGGTATTACATAGGTATTACAAGGAAGAGAGGAATTATGAGGACATTCTGAGTGTCCCCATAATTCAAAAGGCTTATAAATTATACAGAATGAGTTTTTTTGAGCAAATAAAAAATGCGCACAGTTTCCTGTGAGGGCTATGTTTCGGTATTGGGTTGATGTAGGGCGATAGAAAATACGGTTTGTACAGTATAAAAACAATGGAAGTCTATGGAAAGTCCCCACAATTCACAAAAACAAACCTGTGTGTGTGTGTTTGTGATAACGTGAGTATACATGCATCCACACACACACAGGTCCAAGGCCTTTATGTTTGCAAGCACAGCATCCTCTTGAACACTAGTTGTTTCTCTTACTTTAATTCTTACGCATTCACTTTCAATGGCCAGCCATTTTTGACATGTGTTACTTTGTGCATTTTTTTACAAAATTAAAGCATTTAAAAGCAAACTTTCTGATTAAACATTAAAGCACACTAGTGTAAGAAACAGTTCAAATTTTTACATTTTTTAATTGCATATTGTGAAAATTAATTAAAAATTAGGAACCTACTTTCGGATAAATGAGGCCTTCTATTAATCGGATGCAAACAGAAACACAAAACTAGTCCTAAATTAAACAAAACAAGTTGACTAAAAGATTAAATCCAATATTTGGTGATAATATAGCATAATGAGAGATTTATAAGTAATTGTTTGGAGTCTAGTCATTTTTGACCGGAAACATTAAAGATGTGACAGGAATCCAAACACAACAAGAGGGTTAAACAAATATTCTAGGTTCATGCATTCTTTTCTTATCAGCACTTGAATGTGAGAAAGTTTAATTTAAAAAAAAAAACTGGGGAAAGAAAATTGCGTTTTTGTCAAATACTACATCTGGATTGGAGTCAGAGCGATTATCAAAACAGATTAAGTAGATCACTTGACATTTAATTGGGTAACATTAGAGTTTTGATTTACATGCTGTTTAATGCTGTTACATTATTTTACGTATCCATCTGCTGCGTTTGTTTGTTTCTGCTTCTTTTTTACCATAAGCGTAATCAAGATGCAATTTGCTGGGGGATGAGGGAGAATAGAAGTCATTGAAAACGATAGTTTTGTGAATATGGTTGAGATAGCGAATATGAGCCAGATGCTGACTGTACTGTAGAAGTGTGCTCTGATGATAACAGCGATGGTAAAATCATCTGAGAACACAGAGAGTTGTTTTCTACACTAAACGCTGCTTCAGCCAACAGTAGTCTGAAAATGTGCAAAGCAAAATGTTAGAGGTAAAAAAAACCAAAAGATGCCAAAATTGAAACACTGCTACTTGGTTTTATTTTTTAATAAGTAACTGTGCTGAACACATATTGGTGAAAAAGCAAATGTTACAGCCCTTTATACTAGCTATAAATTCATTATATAACAACCAGGTACAAAACTTTCTCATTTGAGCAATTACCTGTTAACCTGTGTGCATTTTTTCTAAAATGGGATTTTAAGCCTAACGTTCTTTTTTTTCTTCTTACAGTCTTTGGTGGCCGAGGCCAGGAAAGAGAAAAGGACTGACATAAGTGTCCTGATTCTTGTAAGAAAAATGATGAAACAAGAGGAGGAGGACTGCAGACAGAGCCATGCGCAAATGCAAATCCTTGTGAGGAACATTATATTTTGGTTATTTGTTTAGATACTTGGATGTACAACATTACAGTATGTCTTGCCACAAAACATACTGGTAGAAAACCTTAAACGACCGAGAGTAATATGCAGTCATGCAAACTACTTGAATTATTCCTGGTGTCATTTCAAAAATGCGACAAGACATAAAACATTTTTTGTTTTCGACATATTGGGCACACAAACAAGAATGATTGTGTGCATATTATAAAATATTATTTGCAAATAGTTTAAAATCATTACCTAGCAACTAAAATTAGAATTAGACCTTTAAAGTCTTTGTTTGCCTTATTACTCTCACAGAGACATTTCCATCAATTCCTCTCCTCCTGCCACCCAGTCTGAATCACTGTAAATCTAACCCGCACCTGCACCAATTAATCAGCCACCTCATATAAACAGTCACTCTTCACCTCTCAGTTGTCCGGTCTCCTTGTTCCCTAGGAGTTACTTACCTTTGATAGCAACCAGGTATGACAGGTGTAAACGTGCAATGCAACACGGAGATCATCATTTCCATATCCCGATCCATTTCCCGAACTGGTTCATGCTCTGCGACAGTCCCTTCAGCCACCAGTCGACGCATCTACCACTGGGTTAGGATTTGTTTGATGTCAGTGGCATGGTGAGCCTCCTCAACTCCATCCATGTGCCTTCTTCACTAAGAAACTGTGCCCAGCAGAGAGCAACTATGATATCAACAACAGAGAGCTCCTGGCCATCAAACTAGCGCTCGAGGAGTGGAGACACTGGCTGGAGTAAAACCTGGAGTACCTTCAGTTCATGGTAATTTACCATCCAGGTGATAAGAACCACAAGGCCGATGCTCTGTCTTGCATATACAGTCCTGACCCCAGTCCATCATCACCAGAGCCCATTCACCCTCCAGCCATCATTATCGGTCCCATTCAAGCAGACCCTCTCGTTCCTCCACAATTGCTTCTGGTGGCCCAATATGGCCCGAGATGTCTCCCAGTATGTCTGAGGATGCCACCACCAAAATCTCATGTCACCTTCCGCAAGGTATAGGTCTGGACAAGGATACGATCCACTGTGATCTCCCCACATGTGATTTTCCCATGATCGAACTGATTAATCATATACTTTATCTAAACTGTTCCAATTATGAAGTGGAAGAAGTAAAGAAGAATTTAAAGTCTCCTTGTCCAGCCCCCTCTGGAGCACACCGCGTCTCACCAGCTCTCCCCGTGCCAGGAACCCCCACATACTTAACGAATGGTTCCGCCCACCTGTCGCCTCTAAGGCACCCCCGAGAGTGTAAACAGCAGTCAAGCCCACCGGCCGCTTAGCAGTCAAGCCCGCTGGCCACTGTATCCTCCAGCCCACCACCTGCTCCGAAGTCAAGCCTGCCGGCTGTTCCCAAGTCCAGCCCAGAGAGGGCTTCTGTTCCCAAGTTCAGCCCAGAGAGGGCTCCTGTCCCTACGTCCAGCCCTGAGAGGGCTCCTGTCCCTACGTCCAGCCCTGAGAGGGCTCCTGATCCCAAGTCAAGCCCTGAGAGGGCTCCTGATCCCAAGTCAAGCCCAGAGAGGGACTGTGTTCCCACGTCTGGGCCACGGAGGGCCTCAGATCCCGAGTCAAGCCCAGGGAGGGCTGCTGAACCCACATTTGGCCCAGGGAGGGCCTCAGATCCCGTGTCAAGCCCAGAGCCTGTTCCGCCATGGCCCCCTGGACTGCCTGTTCTGCCATGGCCTCCTGAGCTGCCTGTTCCCAACCGGTCTGACCCCATTGTATTGCATACTCAGTTCCCAGCCGCCCCTGTTTCCCTGGACAGGTGAGCCATCAGAGGTTTCAACTGTGAACTACTGGTTTCAGGCAAGCAAGAGTGTTTGGGACTCAGCTCGTGTCCATCTAAAGTGAGCAGTACAGAGACTGAAGAGCCAGGCCAATGCAAGAAGATCTGCCATTCCCTGATATTATCCAGGTCAGTAGATCTGGCTCTCTACCAGAGACATCCATCGTTGTATGCCCTGCTGTAAGATGAGTCCTTGCTACATAAATCCATTTATGATCCAGAGGCAGATCAATGAAGTCACCTACCTGTTGAACCTTCCATCACATTACTATATTTCTCCTTAAACCATACACTAACCCTCTAGCCCTCTACTTCCTTCTTTAGGTGGGGAAAACACAAGGCAGAGGCAACAAAAAACAAAAAAGACATAGATGCATCACCAATGCCCGTGAGATATTTGGCACGCTAGAGCTGTGAAATATGTTTGGACTAGAAGTGACATCTGCAATGACCTACAGCCAATGAGAAAACACAACATAGCGCAAGGGAAAGTTCAGTGGGAGGAGTCATAATAGATCTGCAGCAGAACATCAGCAAACAATCATTCTCTCTTTCATATTCTTTGTTTTTTTTTGGTTTTTTTTTCACTGCAAATCATTGTACAGACAACTTGGATTGCAAGCTTTTTGTGGGCTACCATTTTTGACAGAAATAAATCCATTCTCACGAGAATGCCTGTCTCTCTCATGACCTTACGTTATTTCCCGTTTCAGTTCCATGTGTTTGATTTTTGAAACACGGTTTGTAGACAGTGCAGAGTTGCCTGTGGTTCTTCCTACTGAAAAGTTGTGCAATGTGTGATCCCTCTCGCTGATCCGTCGTGTAGTCCACACAAAACAGCAACTGGAGGGTACCCCAGACAATCGTGGAGTGTGAGAACAACAGTGATCTAATGACTTTGAAAACTGTGCAGTGTGAACCCAGCATAAGACTGTCTGTCTGTCGGTAGTAGTTTTTGTGTTTCTGCTTGTCTATTCTCTTTTTTCTGTTCTTCTTGTTTCTTTTTCCTTTAGTATTTTTGTTGTTAACAGTAGGTGTTCATCGTTATTCCCCCAATCATCACTTAATTATCTGATTAACTTCACCATTGCTTACTTTTAACACTCTGTAGTGTGGATTATGTAAACACTTAGCACTGTTGTTTTTAACAATGGGGATTTTGCTGAGTAGGCTTTGTCTGTGTATCTCAGTGATTATTAGATTCCAACTGTACCTCAAGGCTGTGGTCTAAAGTGTTGGCTTCCTCTTTCTCCTGTCTATCGAGATGTTTGTGTGTTCTTTTCTCACATTAAAGGAAGCACCCCAAAAAGCTACAAAATGCCTCTTACAGTCAGCACACTGTTGAAAACAAAGTAGGTTCATTGGCTACAATGTTCAACGCTGCAAAAATACCTTGTAAACAGAACATTTTGATGCTCTCCAGAGCACAAACAGAAAGAGACAGATACGCATTGTAGTCTTTCGTTTTGTTGTTTATGTTTATTTTGTTATTAGAGTTACGGTTGCTGGTTCCCACTCCCTTCTTCCCTAAGTCTTGAACTTTGTTACATGCATATATGCATTTTCCTTAAATCATCCTGGTGACACATTTTCACCACTCTTCTTTGCAGAAATGCTCCTAGGCTGAATTTCTCCAGAGCATCATAAGCCCAAGTAGATTGTAGAACTATTGGCATTAGTAGAACCCATCATGCTTTTGAAAAACAGCCCAGGGCAGAAATTTCCATAGGAAACTCAGATCTGGGCTCTAAGAAGGACGTTCGAAAACATTTATCTTTTGTTGACTTAGATTTTTGTTTTGGATCATTGTCATACTGAAATGTCTTTTCATTTTCAGCTTTCTAGCAGACGCCAGAAGGTTTTGTGCAAATATCAGCTGTTACCCTCATGATGCCCTCAACTTTCACTGAAGCCTCAGTTCCAACTGTAAAAAAGCAGCCGCCAAAGCATGATGCTGCTACCATGGTTTTTTTTTTTTTTGACTGATGTGCAGTATTGATTTTGTGTCAACACATACCCAAAGCTACATACCATTTTTTGTTTTGTTCTCTCTCTGTCTCTAAAATGTGTCACTGTAGTTTTCAGTTCATAGGTTGTAATTTTTGCATTCTCCACACAGAAATGTCTCCTGGCTGGGTACCTTCTTGCTGTGAGTCAAAAAAGACTACCCACAGAGCCACCGTGCCACCCATGATCATTATTCATGTTAGTAAATATCTCTCTGTCTCTGGCTCTCTCTCTGAGCGGATGTTGGGACTGAGTGGGTGGAAGTGAGAGTGCAGCGAAAAGAGTGAGTCTTTTTTTTATTTCAAACTTACTCTCCACTTTGGGAGTGATTATAAAAGTGCTTTGAAAGTATCTTTTTCAGTAGTTTGAGTAGTTGCTGGGAGAAGAAAGAGATTTGTGAACTTAAAAGTTGAAGATCCTGGTGTTGGGGGGCTTCTAAATATTCAAATTGATGCTTCTACATTGAAGGACATCTCAATTTTCTAACTGCATCAAGGAGGCAAGAAATGAGAAGTGATGAAGATTACATATGAGCTATGAATGAGAATACAGAGGCATAATGAATATGGAAGTCTTTCTTGTTAAAAAAGCTTTTCCTCTCACTTTGGATTTGACACAATCATTTTAATTTGTTTTACCTTTGCAGTTTATAAACCATACATCACAATTATTTGAACAGTTATTCAAGCACAATGCAACTATTTCAAAAGCATCTTACTTTATGTTACATAACCACACCTCAACAAAATCAGATGAAGATGATGAAGAGTTCAAATAACAAAAGTCTTCATTAACGTCTCACAAATAGATCCAAAAGGCCAGTGAAACTGTGTGGCTTGTACAATCAATACTAGACAACTGAATAGTGTACAAGCAGGAACTTAAATACATGGTGATGAAGAACTAATAACAAACAGCTGTGATAATTGAATTAGTGTCCATGGAAACAGATTAGTGGCGGGAAACTAAGACAAAGGAAAAAGGATACTAAAGAACAAACTAAGAGTCTTAGAAGTTGCAACCAAAAGAAACTGAACTAAACATAACTGTGCCAGAACACCCACCTCTGGGAAGGCACAACCTTACACAGTAGAATACTTAGGTGGTACAGGAGGTAGATGCAGGGCAAGGAAGGGGTAGGAAACTGGCAGAAGGGAGGAACTAGGGTGGAGCAGATGGTGGTAGAAACCAGGAAGGAGCTGATGGTGGCAGCATCCACAGAGGAACTGAAGGTGGCAGGATCCATGATCGAGTGGTTAGTAGTGAAGAAGTAGCCAGACATCGATCCAGAGCCCAACCAGTATGACAGCCCACAGCGGAGTTGATGGAAAGAAGGGACCATGACATTGACAGACAGAGATGGTGCCATTGGCAGAGGGGACCAGGCTGTAGATGGAGAGCTGAAGTGGCAGAACGACTCCAATGGTATAGGAGACCATGGCAGAGCCACCACAACGAGAGTTAGAGGTGACGCCTGGGAGCCTGAGGACTGCGGTGATGACGTGGAGACTGAGGACAGAGGTGGAGCCTGAGGGAATGAGGGGCGAAGTGAAGTCATAGGGGTGGAGGGATTAAGCGTAGCTGATGGCCCGGAAGTCCGTGGCGAAGATGGAGTGACGACTGACCAGGGTGGAGCCATTGGGATGGGGGAACCCAGAAGAGACAGAAGGACGATGGTTCTGGAGTGCAGCCGAGGGAGGGAGGAGACAAGACAGAGCTGGTGGTTTGACTGGCCGAGGTGGAGTGAATGGCCCAGAAGCTATGGGAGCCTCTAGGGAGCCTGGATGTGACTGGTGACTGGAGGACCCGAGGCAGATCCACAAGCTTGAGTAGGATAACTGGAGATGTCGAGGGACTGGAGGGGTGCCACGTTAATGGCAGCGATCCTTTTTCTTCTTCTCATCTTTGGGTCTAGTATTCAGTCTGTCATGATTTTGTCACCGCTTCCTGTTAAACTCTTATTTTGTTAGCTAGTACCCAGCTTCCTGTTCCTGGTCTTGTAATTCCTCCTTTAATTACTCTCATTGGTTTCACCTGTCTCACTAACTATATAAGCCAGTCTCCACTCTTACCTCTCTGCCAGATTGTCTTTTCTGCTCATTGATGAACATTCCAGCCAGCTCCTGAATCTGATCCTTGAAGCCTGTGTGAACTTGATCCTGCCTGGAATCTGTTTTCTCTCTCTCTCTGCCTGAACCTCCATCAAGAGTCAGTAAGTTTGACTGTCTTTATCTACTGCTCTGGAAGCTGGATTATCAGTTCATTGTGGATCTGAATTTGGATTGAGGAATTATTTGTTGTGGACTTGGGACTGGAAAAGGATAAAGGAACTTGGATTGTGTTGCCTTCAGAACTGCTTGTTCTTACTCTTCTATTACTCCTCAGAACACCTTCTAGAGCACTCTAGTGGACTCCTGTGTGGTGCAGTGGACTGTGTCTCTTCCTGTCACGTGGTAGACTGGGGTTCAATTCCCAAGCAGATCACCCCATCCATCTCATGAGACCACCTAAACCCTGTCAGCTATACTGATTCAGTGATCTACTTAGTACTCAGCTGGCAGACTAGCCTCTGATCATCTTCACCTATCTCTGATTCATTGTCATCTCACTGTTGCCACCCCCTGACTTGGAGAAGATTTGCTAGTATCCTGAGAATCTTAACATTTAAGAAAACTGAAAATAAACTTTCTAAAACTTATCCACTTGTGTTTGTATGTATTTTTGGGTCCAGTACTAATATCTTCACAGTACAATCTGGCAGCCATGGACCCGACAAGCACTAGTGGACAGGGTTGGAAAGAGAGTGTTGAAAACATGTTAACTAAACATGAGGAGAAGTTTGGTGCAATTACCACTAGTATTCAAGCACTTAATCAAAATTTTTCTCATTTAGCAGATCTGCTTAAAATTAGAGAACTTGAATTGGATCAAGCTCAGCTTCCTGCTTCCCCACCTGTAGTGAATCAAGAATCAAAGGTGGCACCCCCAGAGAAGTATGGTGGCGAACCAGGAGACTGTGCTGCCTTTTTGATGCAATGTGAGCTGCAATTTGAAATGCAGCCATCGTCATTCCCATCTGAAAGAGCGAAGGTGGGTTATGTACTTTCATTATTGGTTGGCAGAGCTCGAACCTGGGGGTCAGCAGAGTGGAAGAGGAGGACTGAGTGTTGCGACTCCTTTGAAAATTTTAGCAGGGAGATGAGGAGAGTTTTTGACCCTGTGAAATCTGAGCATGAAACTTTGAATAACCTGTTAAGTTTGTCCCAAGGAAATCGGCCTGTGGTTGACTATATTATTGATTTCCGGTCTCTTGCTGCAGATTGCTCCTGGAACAAGTCTGCTCTGTATGATGCCTTTTATCGGGGGCTCTGCAGCAGACTGAAAGACACCCTGGCTACCGTTGATCTTCCCAAGAGTCTTGATGAACTCATTGATTTAGTTATTCGGTAGGATCGACGTTATAAGGAACGTCAACAGGAAAGGATTCATGAGAGTCGTCAGACTACCCGCACATTACACCACTGGAATTCCCCTGTGTCTGTGAGAGCTAAAGAAAATACATATTTGTCTAACAAATCTTCTGATTTTCCAGAACCTATGCAGCTCGGACGTGGAGGTCTGTCTAAGGAGGAGAGAGAGAGAAGGTTTAAGGAGAACCTGTGTCTATACTGTGGAGGTTCAGGCCATCGAGTGAATGAGTGCCCAGTAAAAGAATCGGCTCAGCAGAGAAGGGGAGGACGCTGCTGAGCCATTCACTCATTGATCCCTCATCCTCCCGTCCACTCTGTAAAGCCTTGCTGACGTCATCATCTTTGAAGATTGAAGTGAGTGTTTTCATTGACTCTGGGGCAGACACAAACTTCATGGATATTCAGTTTGCAACAAATCATGGCTTTCAGTTTGAAGACCTGACAGAACCCCTGATTGTGCGGTCATTAAATAATGAACTTTTGCACAGAGTGACTCTAAGGACCAAACCCTTACAGATGGCCATAGATAATCATCAGGAACAGATTTCATTTTACTTAATTCACACGGCTGAATACCCTGTGGTTCTGGGAATTACCTGGTTAAACACTCACAATCCACACATCGATTGGGGGTCAGGAGAGGTGTTAGGTTGGTCAACTAAATGCATGGCTTCCTGTCTCCGCTCTGCTACCAAGAACAACGTAGTATCTGAATCTGACCCGGATAATTTAGTTTATCCAGATATCTCTAAGGTACCCGACATGTATCATGATTTGAAGGAAGTATTTAACAAGACACGAGCGACTTCTCTGCCACCTCATCGACCCTACGATTGCTCTATTGATCTGCTCCCTGGGACTACCCCCCCACGGGGTAGATTATACTCTCTCTCTGGTCCAGAATCTGAGGCAATGCAAGAATACATCTCCGAAGCCTTGTCTGCTGGTCTCATCCGCCCCTCTTCATCTCCTGCTGGTGCAGGTTTTTTCTTTGTGGGCAAAAGGGATGGTGGATTGAGGCCGTGCATAGATTATCGAGGTTTGAATCAAATTACTATCAAGAACCGTTATCCTCTGCCACTCATCTCCTCTGCATTTGAACTGTTACAGGGAGCAGTGATATTCACCAAGTTGGATCTGAGAAACGCTTACCATCTGGTCAGAATCCGCGAGGGAGATGAGTGGAAAACCGCGTTTAACACCCCTTGTGGTCATTATGAGTACCTTGTGATGCCTTTTGGACTCACCAACGCTCCGGCTGTATTTCAAAATCTGGTCAATGATGTGTTAGGAGACATGCTAAGCAGATTTGTCTTCGTATATCTAGACGACATTCTGATTTTCTCCAAATCTGAGACCGAGCATGTACAACACGTCAGGGCAGTACTCCAAAGACTTTTGCAAAATCAGCTGTTTGTGAAAGCTGAAAAGTGCGAATTTCATTCTAGCACTGTCTCGTTTCTTGGCTTCATTTTGTCAGCTGGTGACATTAGAATGGACCCAGAGAAGGTTGAAGCGGTTAAAGCCTGGCCTGTACCTGAAAACTGTAAACAACTCCAGCGTTTTCTAGGCTTTGCCAATTTTTATCGTAAGTTCATAAGAGGCTACAGTTCGGTGGCAGCACCTTTGCATCAACTCACCTCTGTAAAGCATAAGTTTGATTGGTCTCCAACTGCTGACAAGGCTTTTTCCACCCTAAAGGAACGGTTCATTTCTGCACCTATTTTGATGCTTCCTGACACTAAGAGACAGTTTATTGTGGAGGTGGATGCGTCCAGTTCAGGGGTTGGAGCTATCCTGTCCCAGAGAGCAGAGAGTGACAACAAGATCCATCCTTGTGCCTTTTTTTCGCGACGACTCTCACCTGCTGAGAGAAATTATGTAATAGGCGACAGAGAGCTCTTGGCAGTAAAATTGGCGCTTGAAGAGTGGCGCCATTAGTTGGAGGGTTCTGAACACCCATTCCTAGTTTTAACAGATCACAAAAATCTGGAGTATCTTCGTGCTGCAAAACGGCTAAACCCTCGCCAGGCTCGCTGGGCTCTGTTTTTTAACAGATTTAATTTCACATTGTCCTATCGCCCTGGATCAAAGAATCAAAAGGCTGATGCCCTCTCTCGGCAATTTGACATGCAAGAGGAGGAGGGTGAGGATCCTGATTTCGTCTTGCCTGTCTCTGCCTGTCTTGCTGCAGCCCTCCTCGATGTCGAAGAGGAAGTAATTAACTGCCTCAGAGATTCTCCTGCTCCATCAGCCTGTCCTGACAATAAACTATATGTTCCTGAGGCTCTTCGACCAAGAATTCTGCAGTGGTGTCACTCCTCACACCTGTTCTGTCATCCTGGTGCTACTCGGACCACATTTGTAGCAGAACAGCGCTTCTGGTGGCCATCCCTAAGAAAGGATGTCCGGGAGTTTGTTGCTGCTTGCCCTGATTGTGCACAGTCTAAAACATCTCGGAGACCCCCCAGTGGACTTCTCCATCCATTATCCATTCCAAGACAGCCCTGGTCTCACATTTCTATTGATTTTGTTACTGGTCTTCCCCCATCCTCTGGTAAGACCACCGTTTTGACTGTTGTGGATCGTTTTTCTAAAATGGTTCATTTCATTTCACTCCCCAAACTACCCTCAGCAAAGGAAACAGCTGAAATCATGATTCAACATGTTTTCCGTCTTCATGGCCTCCCTCGCAACATTGTTTCAGATCGTGGTCCACAATTTACAGCCCTTTTCTGGAAGGAATTTTGTAAACAGCTTGGCATCTCAGTAAGCCTCTCATCAGGTTTTCATCCTCAAACAAATGGACAGACAGAACGTTTCAATCAGGAGCTAGAGACTGGACTTCGCATACTTTGTGTTCGGGACCCAGCCTCATGGGCCAAGAACATGGTATGGGTCTAGTATGCTCACAATTCACTCCCTTCCTCTGCTACTGGCTTGACACCTTTTCAAACTGTCTATGGTTATCAACCACCTCTATTTTCATCTCAAGAAACTGAAGTTACTGTTCCGTCTGCATTTGCTCTGGTGAGGCGTTGTCACCTGGCTTGGAGAAGAGCCAGACAGACACTCCTCCATTCCTCAGCTAACTATAAGAAGTGGGCAGATAAACGCCGCTTACCTGCACCTCAGTATCGAATGGGACAACAAGTTTGGCTGGCTTCTAAAGATCTGCCTCTTCGACTGGAGAACAGAAAGTTGGCTCCCCGTTTTGTGGGACCTTTTCCTATCACTAAGGTTGTCAACCCGGTAGCTGTGAGATTGCAACTCCCCAGACCACTTCGCATCCATCCTACTTTCCATGTTTCCCGTGTTAAGCCATTCCGACAAAGTCGACTTGTATGATGAACATTCCAGCCAGCTCCTGAATCTGATCCTTGAAGCCTGTGTGAACTTGATCCTGCCTGGAATCTGTTTTCTCTCTCTCTCTGCCTGAACCTCCATCAAGAGTCAGTAAGTTTGACTGTCTTTATCTACTGCTCTGGAAGCTGGTTTATCAGTTCATTGTGGATCTGAATTTGGATTGAGGAATTATTTGTTGTGGACTTGGGACTGGAAAAGGATAAAGGAACTTGGATTGTGTTGCCTTCAGAACTGCTTGTTCTTACTCTTCTATTACTCCTCAGAACACCTTCTAGAGCACTCTAGTGGACTCCTGTGTGGTGCAGTGGACTGTGTCTCTGCCTGTCACGTGGTAGACCGGGTTTCAATTCCCAAGCAGATCACCCCATCCATCTCATGAGACCACCTAAACCCTGTCAGCTATACTGATTCAGTGATCTACTTAGTACTCAGCTGGCAGACTAGCCTCTGATCATCTTCACCTATCTCTGATTCATTGTCATCTCACTGTTGCCACCCCCTGGCTTGGAGAAGATTTGCTAGTATCCTGAGAATCTTAACATTTAAGAAAACTGAAAATAAACTTTCTAAAACTTATCCACTTGTGTTTGTATGTATTTTTGGGTCCAGTACTAATATCTTCACACAGTCAATATAAGAGAAAGTAAAAAGAATTCTGACAAAGAACAAACTAAAAGTCTTAGAATTTGAATGTTTTAGGAACTGTGGTTACCTTAATAGAATGCTAGGATCCTACTGGTTCTTTGTGTTGATTATTAAATTATGAGTGGGGTGCTAGTCTGGAGTAAACCCGAGAAAGAAGCTTCTCCGTGGTAAGTAGTGAAACTACTTCAGATCTTTTTTTTCTTGTCCTGCAGACGTGAAAAGTTGAAGGGTGATGCCGTCTTTTAAAGAGTTGCTCATGAATTCACTGATGGATCTGGTAGAAGTTGATCTGAAGAAGTTTCAGTGGAACTTGAAGAATGATGAGCGTATATCAAATTCTGAAATGGAAAATGCAGATATCTTCGACACAGTGGATAAGATGGTGGCACGATTTGGACCAGAAGAAGCTGTGAAGATATCAGTGGAGATCCTGAGGAAGATGAAGCAGAATCTTCTGGCTGAACAGCTGGAGAACAAACACAAGCAAGGTAACAATTTATTTACTGTGATTTTAATGTGAGTGATTCGTTACTGTAACGATCCTGACCTCTGTGGTTCCCCCCGATCGCCACCAGAGGTCGTCATCACCGGAATACTAGTTCTCACTCCTCACTACATCTCCCATCAGCCCCGTACCTGGTTCTGACCCCACGGACTATCACTTCCTGTCTCCCTTCTATAAACACTTCCGGGTTCCGCTTCACCTTCGCGAAGTCTTGTTTTGCCCCGGCTGACATTTCTGAGCGTTTACTTCTGTTTTGGATTATTGTGGACTGATTTTGGACTGTTATCTCATTGCTGAACCTTGCCGCCTGCCTTTGAAACTCTTTGCTTTGTTTAACGGATTATTGTTTACTCTGTCTGCTGCCTGCCCCGACCTTCTGCCTGCTTTACGATGCTGAGTATTGTCTTACCTACGTTTACCCTGTTTATTGTGTACCGACCCTGCCTGTCTGACATTGTCTATCATTAAACGCTGCAAATGGATCCTAGCTCTGTTGACCCTTCATTACAGTTACAATAGTGATGGCTTGACATAAACCTTCCTCTTTGCTCTGATGTGTTTGTGTGATTTATGTTTTCTGGTGAGTGATCATCTTTCTCTCTCTCTGTTTGTCACAGCTCAGGCTGAGGGCAATATTAAGACATCTGTCCATGTTGGATCTAATTCAAAACAGATTTGGGGTAAAAAATAAATAAATTACTGTACATGGAAACAAGAAAATATAACAGCAATTGAAGGGCAAAGCACAACAGTGGCACATCTTATATAAATTACTTATATAAATGTTATACTGTAAATAATTTTACAAATGGTTAAATGCTTTACAAAAGTCTGAAAGCTTTATTTAGAACTTTTTGTGCTGCCAACGTTGAGTATTACGTGGCACTGTATATTTGTTAAACTGTAGAGACTTTGTATTATCATCTCTTTTACTGATTTTAAAACGGTGAAGTGCAACAAGCTGCAAAAATCTCATTTTGATACCTTCAGGCTAGTGCTACAGTAGTTTTTTTTTTATATAGCAAAATCTCCAATGTTAAATTAACACTGCTCAGAATGTATCCCCTTCTTTTCTTGTTAATAAATTTAAACTGCTGCAATTAGATCCATTCCACTCATCTTTGCAGCCAGCCATGACAGTAAGTTCCCCTGCACTCTGTCTTCTGTTTGTTTAAGTAAACTGCACTTATTCACTCTTGTCACTCGACAATCCTTTCACACCTTTGCCAGGTATGAAATCTTCATTATTCTTTTGTTTTACTCAGCTGTCATTAGCATTTATTCTAGCATTACGTGGTTTACCAGTCCACATCGCTTTGACTTCAATATACATTTACCCACCTATTTTATTTCTTGAAAACAAACACAAAACTTATGTAAATTATTTTGACAAAATACATCATGAAATATTATTGCACCTGTGCAGAAAGTGCATTAGAGCTACAATTAGCATCAAGCTACATGAGACGATTTATAAGATTAATACTGCAAATTTACTTAAAACTTTCTTTAAACTACTGTTTGTAAAAACTTATGCATAATTGAAAAGCTTCTCCTGGAGAACTGATGAATGAGCATTAGTGGTAAATACCAACTGTTAACAAGCAGAATCACTGAAGGAATAAGGAACAACAAGAACAGAAAAAAGAGACAAGACGAGCAAAAACATAAGATCTACAACTGACTTCCAGCTGCATAGTCTTAGATGTAAATCAGCTGCAAATAAAAGAACACAATACATATGATCAAGATCTCCAACAACTCCAAAAACACCATTACCATATTTACTTATTATTAACTAGTTTGACGTTATTTCTTTAATGTTTTCAAAAGTTATTGAGAATCAACAGAGCTTTAGCTTAGATAGCTAAAGCTGTCTGCTTTTAATCACGTTTAAATGACTGATGTTAAAGGAGTTAAAGTTCACTTCCAGAACAGTTTACAGGTAATGTACTCACCCCCTTGTCATCCAAGATGTTCATGTCTTTCTTTCTTCAGTCATGAAGAAATTATGTTTTTTGAGGAAAACATTTCAGCATTTCACAAATAATAGATTTCTACGGTGCCCGCGAGTTTTAACTTCTAAAATGCAGTTTAAATGCAGCTTTAATGGGCTCTAAACAATCCCAGCGGAGGAAGAAGGGTCTTATCTAAAAAAAAAAAAATTCAATTTAAATACTTTTTAACCGCAAATACTCATCTTGGTCTAGCTCTGCTGAACTGTGTGTATTCCTGTTTATGACAGTTAGGGTATGTTGAAAAAAAACTCCCATCTCATTTTCTCCTTCAACATCAAAATCGTCCTACATCGCTGCAGAAGTACCAACCCAGTGTTTACTGCCCATTTCAACATCACTTTCACTGTGGGAAAGACCATGCAATTGAAGCAATCCATGCTTGAACTGTAATAGACATCAATTATCTCTGTTTTTCTTTGATAGGCCAGGCACAAACTAGTGCAGCACCACGGACAGGTAAATATAAAGCTTTGAATTAGAACCAGATCTGCTTACATACCACTAATGCCTCAATTATGGGGTCAGGCTCACCAATGGCGTGCATGTAGTACTGTCGAGTAAATTTGTTTGGTCATAGCACCCACAGGAAAAGTCAATCAAAGGCTATGAGTACATTTAGCTTCTTTTGTAACTTTTTAACTTTTGCCCAGTTGGTGGTTCTGGCTAAATGAATTGTGTCAGACACTGAATTCTATACTAATTTGCAAAGGTACTGTACAGTCTCACTTCTGGGTCGGTATTGTGGTCAGCTTTCTTAGCATGTTGTAGGCAAATGGTGTAGAAAATAAAAAAAAAAATCACTTTCTTGTTTACTGCCCATTTCAACATCACTTTCACTGTGGGAAAGACCATGCAAACGCAGCAATGCATGCTTGAACTGTAATAGACATCAATTATCTCTCTTTTTTATGATAGGCCAGGCACAAACTAGTGCAGCACCACGGACAGGTAAATATAAAGCTTTGAATTAGAACCAGATCTGCTTACATACCACTAATGCCTCAATTATGGGGGTCAGGCTCAACAATGGCATGCATGTAGTCAACTTTCTTAATGTGTTAAAGGCAAATGGTGTAGAGAACACAGAGTCTGTTTTTTGTTTACTGTCCATTCGAATACCACTTTCACTGTGGGGAAGACCATGCAGATGATGAGATCCATTTTTTAACTGTAATAGACTTCAGTTCTCTCTCTTTTTCTGTGATAGACCAGGCACAAACTAGTGCAGCACCACAGACAGGTAAATATAAACCTTAAAATGAGATCCAGATCTGCTTGTCTCACAAACTTTTAAACAGCCTAAATCATTTGATTGAACTGAAGAAACTTGAAGCAATACAATCAATCTGACATGCTAACTTCATCAAAACAAAACAATGTTGTGTATTTGTGTGTTCGTTTTTTGTGGCAGCAGCAGCGACATTGAACACAACTACCTCGCAGCCAGGAGTTAGAGGTAATGAGACTAGGGGGAATGAAACTCCACTATCATTGGCACTGTAATATCTGACCAAAAATACAGACAAACAAGCAAAAAACCTAATGACCTGAATCTTTATATCGTTTGTGATTAATAGCTGTCAGGCTGGTGAATGGACTGTTAGATCAGGTCCCCACGCCAGACAATAGGATCCAGCCCCGGACACCAGATCCCGTCAGAAAATATCAGTCTTTCCGGTAACAGAACAGCTAGTCAGCAAGCTGTAGTTACCCCAACCCCACTAACAGCAGGTTTCTGTCAGTTAGGAAGTTGACCGATGGAAGCCAGAAAAGAGCAGAAGCAGGAGACGAAGTAATGATGATAAAAAGGAGCAGAGTTTATTGAATAGTCTTAGTTGCATATGTCTCAATACTCAGACTTCGTCTGGAGAACACAAATTCAACAAGTATTGTTATACCAAACTGATTCACAACAACATCCCATAAACCTTGAGTTTCTATAAACATTCCCTTGTATCTCTTATTCATGAAGCCAAACAGCCCTTGAAGCTACACAGTCATAAGACTAAACAACAATGAAAAAAATATATAAAAAACAACTATAATATAATATAAATGACTAATCAATTAATGAATCAATAAAATGAATATATAAATGACTATAATGATTAAATGGAATAATAAAATGATGAATGATTAATGATTATAAATAAATGAAAAATAAATTAACAATATATAAAAAGAAAGCAAAACACAACACAAATATATGGTTTCTCTGAGGCAAAACACACACAGTTTGCATTTGAGGATCGTCAGATCCTTCAGGACCCAACCTCTGTTCTGGAAGAGTGGAGGTTTTTCACAATGGAATCTGGGGAACAGTGTGTGATGACATGTGGGATTCAACAGTCGCGGCAGTGGTGTGTAGAGAATTGGGCTGTGGGAGTGTCATAGAGGAAAAGAACAGTGCTTACTTTGGACAAGGTTCTGGACAAATATGGTTAGATGATGTCCAGTGCCGTGAAAATGAATCTACACTGAAAAAGTGTTTATCACTCGGATGGGGATCACATAACTGTGGGCACCAAGAAGATGCTGGAGTCATCTGCCAAGGTGGGTCAAACACATTTATACAACTGATGTATAACTGTGGTGTCATACAGAACATTTTGTTATTAGCACAGAACAGTGTTTCATGTTTTGTATATAGTGATCTACCAATGTATCTATGGCTCAGCAAAGTTTTCCAATTGTATACCACTTACTTTCCAATTATATACACATACAAATATGGGGTCAAGCTCACCAATGGTATGCACATAGTATTGTTGAGTAGAGTTGGTCATAGCACCCCCAGTGGTGATTTTAGGGAAAGTCAGTAAAAGGCTATGAATGTATTTAGCTTGATTTGTAACTTTTGCCCAGTTGGTGGCATTGGCTAAATGAATTTGCCTGGCCTCAAAGTCAGACACTGAATTCTGTACCAATATGAAAAGGTACAGTTTGTTTACTATCTTTTTGAATATCACATTCACTGTGGGAAAGACTATGCAAATGAAGAAACTCATGCTTGAACTGTAGTAGACTTCATTTATCTTTCTTTTTATGTGGTAGGCCAGGCACAAACTAGTGCAGCACCACGGACAGGTAAATATACACTTTTTAAAAAAAAAAGAATTTCCACAAAATGCAAATCACAATAGACAAAAACATTATCAAAAACAGGCAAAGTAGAGAGGAAAAAAAACAGCTCAAAAGGCCACATTTTGGCATATTGGCAGAAGTTCTCATTTTACAGAATTATAGAAGTTTTCATGAAATCCAAACAGCATAATATTGGCAATCCCAGGGTCCAAATAATTTGTAAATTGTTCCCATACTTTGTAAAAAGGTCTGTCTTAGAATGAATTATACATCGACAGTATTCCAGTGGTAATAGCTCCATTAACACTTTTTGCCAGTTCTTCACAGAGGGGGCTTTATCATAGGTCCACTGAAAAAGAATATTTTCCCTTGCCGAAAAAGTCATGACTGTTACGAATCTGGTCGGTGACCTGCGGTCCGCCACCACCAGATGTCGCTCTCACCCTGTCACAACACTCAGACTGTTGCACCACACCCCGGACTACATTCCCCGTCATTCAGCGCGCTGATTGGGTCAACACCTGTGACCAATCAGCGGCGCTATAAAAGCCCTGGTCTTTCCCCATGCAGATCACGGAGTATTGTCATTAGTATTGTTGTTGTGATTATCATTGTTAGTGTTCCTAGTTTCCTAGTTCCCTTGTTCCCTTGTTTCCGAGTTCCTAGTTCCCTGTGTTTAGCTCTTTCGCCTGGCCATCTCGTTTTCGTCTGTCTCGCCGCCTGCCTACTGGACTATCGCTTGTTTTACAGATCATTCTCTCATCTCTCCCCTTTACGGATTACGTTCGCCACAGATCGACCCTCGCCTGCCTCACGGACTTCTGTTGAGCCTCGCCCTAACATACCTGTTTGCTGTTGTTTTGACCCTGCCAGTTTGACCATGTATCTGTCTCGTCCCTTCAATAAAAGCTTGCGTTTGGATCCGCTCGCCTCTCGTCTCACTCACTCCGTTACAATGACATTTAAGAGGTGTCTGTTAGCCACAAACATTATCTTACTGTCAGGCAGTCTTAATAACAGTGACAAAGGGTTTAAATCCAGATCCAAACTTAAAATCTTTTGCATTTCACGAAGTATGTTACACTAGTAATCCTGTATCAAACGGCATGACCATAAACAACGAGTCAGAGTGCCAATTTCGGTTTTACATTTAAGACAAAACGAGGAAAAGGAACTGTTAAAAGTATGTCTGCGATTAGGGGACATATGCAAGCTGTGCAGTATCTTCAGCTGAACTGCTCTTGCATGGTTACAGAATGATATTTTTTAGCACACTGTTCAGGACTTCAAGTGCAGGTCTGTTTGAAAACAGGCTGCTAAGAGTTGCTAGCAGTTTAATGCTTAACTACGTAAACAAAGGCAAAACTACAGCAGTAGAACTAAACAAAACTAAACTAAATTACTATTGTTACGTCATAAGACGTATATTTATTTTTGTACTCATGTTTGTTGTTGTTGTTGTTGTTGTTGTATTGCATGCAATACATTGTACGCAGTCTCTCTCTCTCTCTCTCTCTCTCTCTCGTGCGCATGCGTGGGCGTCTGTGGAGTGAGTGCGGGAGTGTGCGGTGAGTGCGTGGAGGTTTCCCTCTGTTCCTTTCATTGTTTTGTAGTCGCCTAGCTTTCTTAGTTTTTTTTCTTTCTTCACTTTTCTCCCCTTCTTCTCTTCATTGTGAGGTTATTCTAGTGTTTGCTAATCCGTGGTGGGGGTGGTCCGCGTGCTACCTGTAGGGAAGCATGACGGCCCCGGGTTCACGGGTATTGAGTACACTCACGCGGCGTCATGCAGTGAAGGTGGCGTCGGCTGTGAGTGTAGAGGACTGTTGCTTGGCTATAGGAGAAATTGTTGGGCATGAAAGCATTCTGTCGGCATCAAAAATGAATAGTGCTACTGTCATTTTTTTAAATACAGTAGAAAAAGCAAATGAGTTGGTTGAGCGAGGAATTGTTATTGATGGTTTGTTTACACCTGTTCTCCCTCTTTCAATGCCGTCTAAAAAAGTCACGCTGTCAAATGTTCCTCCATTTATCAGCGATGAACTGTTAATGCAGTCTCTTTCTCGTCACGGCAAATTAGTATCTCCAATCAAAAAAATCCCAATTGGAAGCGGATCCCCACTGCTAATGCATGTTGTTTCGTTTAGATGTTTTGTTTACATGATTGTAAGAGACGACACAGAGCTGGATCTTACTTTTAAATACCGGATTGATGATTTTGATTATGTTGTATTTGCGACAACTGGTCCAG
This sequence comes from Labeo catla, assembly GCA_012976165.1. Taxonomy (NCBI): domain Eukaryota; kingdom Metazoa; phylum Chordata; class Actinopteri; order Cypriniformes; family Cyprinidae; genus Labeo; species Labeo catla. The sequence continues at coordinate 61,489 of VONZ01002127.1, forward strand.
TAAAGTGTTTTGGCTGTAATAAAATGGGGCACTTAATCAAGGATTGTCCCGAAAAAAAAAGAAATGAAACGCTAACAACTACGGATGACACAACTGGTCCTCCCGAGCCAGTGGAAGCTGCGGGGGGCCAAGTTGAGTCGGAGGCGCTAGTGACGGAGCAAACGGAGACCAATTTAGCTGTGGAGGAACCTATAAACACTCAGCCAGAGGTGAGCGTAGAAGGATAATCCGTTAATGGAAAACCAAATGAATTAGAGACTATACAGTCTGTTAAAGACCGGGATGTCCCATTGGACGGCATCGAAAGAGTACAGCTTGTAATGGGTGAAACAAGCATGAATACGGGTAGTGGTGAAGAGAGTTTGATGTTTAAAGTGCCGCGCAAAAGAAAGAATAGTGTAAATACCGGGGATGTAGGACTTGGCAAGAAAGTGGACAAAATCGAAAGTGAAAGCCGGGCGAGTCAGGGAGTGACAGTGAGTCGGACTGTAGTGTTTCCTTATCGCAAATTGAAAACATGAGTCGTTGTTATGAACTAGATGACTGTAAACTGTTTCTTAAGTCAACTAAAAACAGAAGAGGGGTGAGAGTGGACGAATATTTTCCTGACTTAAAACAGTTCATTGAAAAGACACGGTATTTGATGGCCGAAGGTTCATTTACCAATAAAGAAATTTACAGATTGAAAAAACTAGTGAGAAAAATTAACACTGAATTGAGTGATGGTGCTGAAAAATGAGAATTTAATAAAGTTAGCTGCCTTTTTCTTTTTGTTTTCTTTTTTACCTTTTATGACTGAAGTCAGTGTTGCATCTGTGAATGTAAATGGTGCAAGGAACATTAGGAAAAGAGCAGTGTTATATGAGGTCTTTAAGCAAAAAAAGCTAGATATTATTTTCCTTCAAGAAACTCATAGCGATGCACATAATGTGACTGAGTGGACAAGAGAATGGGATGGAATCTCAATTTTAAGTCATAACACTGCTGTAAGTGGAGGGGTTGCTATATTATTTTCTAAAAGTTTTAAACCAGTTACTTATGATATTGATGAAATTATAAAAGGTAGGCTTTTGAAGGTTAAAGCCTTATTTGAAAATCACATCTTCATATTTATTTGTGTCTACGCTCCAACCTCAGGAGTTGAAAGAATGTTGTTTTTAAATCAGCTCAATTCAACCCTGCAAAATTGTAATAGTGAAGAGTGGTTAATTTTAGGAGGAGATTTTAATTGCACTGAGGGAGAACTTGACAGGAATCATATTGAACCCCATGAACCCTCACATAAGAGAATCATTCAAGTGATTAAAACACATGAGGTGAGTGACATTTGGAGGTATCTCAATGGCAGTCAGAGACAATATACTTGGTCCCATACTTGGGATAATGTGTTATCTCTAGCAAGATTAGATAGGTTATACACTTTTAAACATCAATGTGGTATTTTTAGTAAATGCTTTATTGTGCCTGTAAGCTTCTCTGATCATAGTATGGTGTGTTGTAACTTTTTTTTTAATTTGATCAAAACAAAGAGTGCCTATTGGCATTTTAATTCTTCCCTGTTGTATGATAAGAATTTTGTGGATTCTTTTAAATATTTTTGGGTTACTTTTAGAGCCACAAAGGGTCACTTTCAATCTTTGAAACAGTGGTGGGATTATGGCAAAGCTCAGATTAAACAATTCTGTCAACAGCACACTCGAAACATCACTGTCCAGACGCTAAGAGATATGAAAATCTTGGAGACATCCATAATAAAGCTTCAAGAATCAGTTGAATTAACAGGGGAGAATAGATGTTTGGAAGATCTTTCAATTAAGAAGACTCTGCTTAGTGATCTTTTGGGGGCAAGAGCACAAGGAGCTCTGGTTCGGTCCCGATTTCAACAAATTGATCAGATGGATGCGCCGACCAAATTCTTCTTTAATTTAAAACAAAAGAATGGTCAGAAAAGATTAATCCATGCATTACGTTCTGAAGCTGGCATTTTACTAACTGATCCCACTGATATTAGAAAGAGAGCTGTTTGTTTTTATGAACAACTGTACAAATGTGAATGTGACTCAGAGCCTGCTGTTGGCAATGGTTTTTTGGAAAACCTGTCAAGGGTGTCTGAAGAAGACAACCGGAAACTCAGCAAGGCCTTGTGCCTAGAGGAATTGTATGAAGTCCTGATGGGTATGGAGTCTGGAAAGGCTCCCGGCATTGACGGTCTCCCTGTTGACTTTTATAAGTCATTCTAGACAGTGTTGGGGGAGGACTTGCTCGCGGTGCTCAATGAAAGCTTGGCCGAAGGGCCAAAGGAGACTTGACTGAGATCAAAAATTGGCGGCCTGTGTCCCTTTTATGTACAGATTACAAACTACTCTCTAAATTATTGGTGAACAGATTGTCAGTGGTAATGAGACAAATCATTCACCCGGACCAGAGCTATTGTGTATCTGGCAGGTCTATTTTCGATAACATTTCTTTATTGCTGGATTTTTTAGATGTCTCCAAGATATTTGATCTAGATTGTGCTCTAGTTTCTCTAGACCAAGAGAAGGCATTCGATCGTGTTGAACATATTTACTTGTGGAAAACATTAGAATCATTTGGTTTTTGCCAAGATTTCTGAAGTCTTATACACTGATGTTGAGAGTCTGCTGAAGGTTAACGGTGGTTTATGCACTCCTTTCAAAGTTGAAAGAGGTGTCAGACAAGGATGTTCCTTGTCAGGAATGCTCTATTCAATAGCCATAGAACCGCTACTACAGCAGATAAGGAGTAATCAGAGTGGTGTACAAATATCTGGCTCTAGTTGCACTGTTCATTTATCAGCTTATGCCGATGATCTGATTGTGATAGTTAAATGCCAAAAGGATATAGATCTTTTAATGAAGTTACTTGATGATTTTAAAGGGTTATCCTCTGCAAAGGTGAATTGGAATAAAAGCGAAGCGGTGGTGTGTGGAAAATGGAGGAAAGGAAGGTTAAAATTCCCTGAGGGTTTACTTTTGAACACAGGAGGTTTTAAGTATTTAGGAATTTTTTTAGGTAATGAGAGTTTCGTACAGAAAAACTGGGATGGTGTTATTGACAAACTTAAAGGACGTTTGGCAAAGTGGAAGTGGTTAGCCCCAAAAATGTCCTATAAAGGGCGAATTTTAATTATTAATAATTTGGTTGCTTCATCTTTATGGCATAAGCTAGCTTGTATTGATCCACCTCCAAAATTTTTATCAGACGTTCGAGCCTTATTAGTAGATTTTTTTTGGGATAAGTTACACTGGGTCTCTCAGAGTGTTTTATATTTGCCCAAAGAGGAAGGTGGTCAGGGGTTGGTAAATTTGCAGAGCAGGACAGCAGCTTTTCGTCTGCAATTTATACAGAAACTTCTGTCTGGATCAACTCGTTTCAGCTGGAGAGCTACTGCGTGTGCTATTCTAAAGAATTTGGGTGGCTTTCAGCTGGACAGAGCTCTTTTTTTTGATGGACCCTCTAAAACTGGACCTTGCCAATGTCCCAGTGTTTTATCGCAACCTTTTTAGAGTTTGGAGTCTTTTTAATCACCAGAGGACATCATCTTCGGACTCTCTTTTTTGGTTGTTAAATGAGCCTATAATCCATGGAGCCCGATTGGACATTTCTCTCAAAGACCACACCTTTCCTGGATTAAGTCATTTACTATGTAAATCTAAGATCACTACACTAGGTCGTTTGGTAAAGGTGGCTGGTCCCAACTTCATGAACACTGAGCAAGCTGCTTTGCATCTTGTTTTTTTTTCCACTCGTAAAGTTGATCAATTATTGACAAAGTTGAGGTCTGTTTTATCAGCTGAGGAGAGGGAATCCTTAGCAAACTTTCATACAGGGGTAAATATTCCTAATGCTGAGGACTCTTTTCCAGATATCATTTTATTACCTAAACTAGATGATTGTATGGGGTATTTTTTTAAAATTGGTAAATCATTGTGTTTGAATTTCCTTCCAGTTAATGGAAAAAACTTGTACAAAGCTTGTGTTTTGGTTTTTAACAAGAAATTATTGAATAACAAGGTGGATACGCCATGGCGTTCTTTTTTAAAATTAGATGAGGAGGTTAAGCCTGAATGGGGAGTCTTGTATAAACCACCGTTAGAAAAAAAAGTTGGAGACATACAGTGGAGAATTCTCCACGGTGCAATTGCTGTTAATGCTTTTGTTTCTGTTTTAAACCCTGAAGTGAGTTCTGAGTGTCCTTTTTGTTTTAAAAGGGAAACGGTTTTTCATGCTTTTATGGAGTGTTCCAGGTTAGGTCCTTTATTCGGTGTATTAAGGAGTTTTTTTGCTTGTTTTGATGAAACCTTGTTGATCGAAACTTTCATTTTAGGTGTTAAATATGTAAGGAGGAAATGTCATAGATGTCAATTACGGAATTTTATTGTGGGTCAAGCTAAATTAGCAGTGTACATGAGCAGGAAAAACATGATTGAACGGACAGCTGGACAGAATGTTGTTGTTTTGTTTTCTGCTCTTGTGAAAGCTAGAATTTTAATTGATTTTAATTTCTGTAAGTCAGTAAATGATATTGCTTGTTTTGAATTGAAATGGTGTGACAAAGGAGCAGTGTGCTCTGTTTTTGAAGGAGAAGTGGTCTTTGCACACTTCTTATAATCATGTTTTATTGTTGAATCGGTTGATTTATTGTGAATCTGTTTTTGTCATTTGTAATAAAGAGCAATTCAAATTCTAAATTCTCTCTCTCTCTCTCTCTCTCTCTCTCCCTCCCTCCCACTGGCAGCGCTTGATTGGGACCAGCTGCAGGAGATTGCATAGCGAGCAGGAGCGTTTGAATGCTAGGAAGCAGAGCAGTGTTGGAGAGCTTCTGGTTGAGAGCGCGTGCTGAAGCTCCGTCGTTTTGTCCTCTGTCTCCTGCCCCAGACAACTATTTTCTCTTCTTTTTTGAGTGTACATTGTTGCGAATAACGTTATCGTGGAAGCACGGTTGAACTGCTGTGTGAGTAAGTTGTGCCGCGGAGCTCTCGCTTCCACGCGGTTATATTGAATATAATTCGTTTCCCCTGTAACTCGCAACTAATACCTTTCAGTCTGTAAACTGTTATTCGTTGTTTATTTTCTTCATTCATTATTTGTAAATAGTCTTTCGTTTACTCTTGAAGCAAGTAGGTTGGGGATTGCCTTTTTTTTTTGGTGTAAACTTTTTCTCCTGGTTTTGACTAGTTAAGGAGTCAGGGAAGGCTGCTCCTGTATTTCTTTTGAGAATTTTGTTTCGATAGGTAATTAAGTTGGCTTGGGAAAGCCAACTTACTGAAATCCTATTTAAACTTATTCTTCTTCTTCTTCTTCTTATTATTATTTTTCTGAGCGCAATTTTTTTGGACACTAACTCCTCCTAGACCGTTCAAGCTACATACTCCAAACTCGGGTCAGATCTTCATACTGTTCTGACTTAGTGTGCTATATCTTTTCAGACTGGTTTGAGTTACGGTTTTCTTAAAAATTAATATTAAAAATCATAAAAAGTCCCATAGACTTTCATTGACCAAAAGTCCATGTCTGTTTGAACTATGTTTAATGTAAATTGCTAGAAGCCATTGATACTCAATTAAGCTTTAAGCTATCTATGTTCTTTATAACTAATAACTAATCTATCTATCTATCTATCTATCTATCTTCAAACCATATCTATCTATCTATCTATCTATCTAAATATCTATCTATCATCTTCAAACCTTTATCTATCTATCTAACTATCTATCTATCTATCTATCTTCAAACCTTATCTATCTATCTATCTATCTATCTTCAAACCTTTATCTATCTATCTA
>VONZ01002128.1:0-67178 GCA_012976165.1 Labeo catla
TTTCCTGTGTTCAGACAGACAGTCTCATAAAGAGCAGCATGAGTGTCCAGATTCACACCCATCAGTCTAATGTGGGTTCAGAGATGATCACAGTAACATGTTTCCAAACCTCAACAGTGAGATCACAGCTCTGGAAATACTACAGGAAACATGTAATGTCACACAAAGTGTTCGGTCCACAGACACCATGATCAATTAAAACCAGACAAAAGTTCACACAAAGAGTATGAATACAACACACAAACTAACAAAGGTCAAGTCGCAATGTATTTATATAGCACATCAGATATAAACAGGAAAATAATGATTAAAAAATGATTAAAAATGACTAAATGCACTGTATTATGTATGCCAGGCCAATATCTTTTTTAATATGTATTTATATGTGTGTGTATATATATATATATATATATATATAGTTCACACAGAAACAATATCAGCCTTGTTTTCAAAAATTTTAAAAGTTTCAAAAAATTTAAGTTGAAAATGGTGTCATGTGAACACCGCCTGAATGTGTGAGAATTCACACCCATCAGTTCAAACTGGGTTCAGAGATCATCAGTTTTGCATGAGTTAAGATGTCACTTCCTCTTCTGAGTTTCTTTAGTAACCAGTGCGGTCAAACAAAGTGAGATCTCACAGCCAACAATAACATGTTTATAAACCTCAACAGTGAGATCACCACACTGAAAATACTGTGAAGTGACGTGACATGTGGCCAAATATGGTGATGATACTCAGAAACTACACTCTGCATTTAACCAATCGCACACAGCAGTGAATAGTGAACACACACACATACGCTGTGAACACACACCCAGAGCAATGGGCAGACATTTTTGCTACGACACCCAGGGAGAAGTTGGGGGTTTGGTGACCAGAACACAAAGATAATAAAAGATAACCATTAGGGTTGAGAGGGGGGAAAATAGAGTTACTTTGACCACACTGGTTTTAGATATGGAGAAATCCAGAAATATACTTTCAGTGCCATGTTTTTAAAGAATCTTTATCTCTGTGTGCAGTTGCTTGGCCTGCAGTTAATTATTACATGACAAATGCAGATGGTGAAAAATGTGTTGTATTTGTTTTCACTAAAATATATACACACACAGTTGGAGACTCCCTAGTAAAATATTCCAACTGTATGTGAAATCATTCCCAATAACACTCATTCATATTCCCTACATTAGTTCACTAATATAGTCCAGTTAAATGAAAATAAATAGGTGAATTCAGACACAGAGTGTGTGAAAATGCTGCCATTTTAGCATAGTTTGTGTTTGTGTTTGTGTTTGATGTTTAATTGATGTTAAATTGGCAGATCCAATAATAATAAAAATATTTATCTTGACCTAGCTTGTATAATGATGGAAAATATATTTCACCATACATATACTGTCACAACTGCCATTGCGTGGGAGTTAATGAAAATCCAAAAGAGGGTAACACAAGGCACTGCTCAAACAATTCAAAAACCAAATGATCAATGTGTGATATTGTGATAAACACTTACATCATCATGTAGCTTTGCCTGTTCTCATAATTAGTGCAAGCTGACAGTTAATTAACTGCTCAAGACAATAGGGGCCAGTTGTTCAAAACGCTTAATCTGGATCAGAATGACATGGATTTGGAAATCCTATTTTACTATCCAGGATCAGGTAATCATACTTTACTGCTGGTTCTTCAGAGCAAAATTGGATTGGACGGCAATGACTCACACTTTGTCAGATTACAAAATCTGGATTACTGGTGCTCTAAGGAGCCCCTAAAGGGACATTATGATGGGAAAAAAAATATGAGATGGGTAGCAAATGTTGTATTTTTGAACCTGTTTTGAAGTTTTACTTCATTTTTGTTGCTGAAATGCATCCTTCTGCTAGGATCAGTGTAATCCTGTTGTTTGGATCAAAGGGATCACAAACTTACTAAAAAGTTTTGAACACCACAAACTGACAATTTGATCCCAATCAAAACCAAGACTGGATTTTGTGATCTAATCCAAATCCACAGTCCTTATTGTGAATTTTCAAGATCTGATCCAATCCAACAGCTGAAATACAACAGCCCAGATAGAAAAATTCCTGAGGCCCAGATCAGACCCACACCTGACACTTTCATCTGACTCACATACCATGTGGAATGACAGCACTTGTGTGGTCCACTGTGTGGTAGATCATTATGTGGTATTATGTTGCCATATTTAATTAATTTATTATTATTATTATTATTATTATTATTATTATTATTTAAATGTTGCCACATTCAAATAAAGATTTTAAAATGTAGGCTAAGTGTCACTAATTAAACAAGTATATGTTCAGCTGAACTGCTAGCCTTTTACATGTGTGCTTCTCATAAACAATTAGCTGATATGCATATAAACAACTTTTTTATTAACATAATAGAATAATCATGGCTGTGGCAGTAAGACATGCAAATGTAAAAGAAAACCAAATGGGACGCAAGAACAGCTGTTACTTCTTGCCCAACGTGTTAATGACAACAAGGATATAATCAAAGGAAAATTTGGAGCTGGACAATCTCCAACGTGCTTGTTTTTTAAGCCTGGTTTAATTGTTTGAAAAAGAAAAAAGACTGGATGTATTTTTATCCTTCTAAGATGGCTGTGTACACACAATTCCAACACACATTTCTGTCCACACACTTTCCAACTCTCAATGGTTTTGTAAAACAACACCCTTTTTATCCTGCCACAATGCGCTCTGCAAAAATCAACTCATTCTGATGGATTGTTCCTTTAAATGCAAATAAGCTCTGCTCGCCCCGCCCCTCTCTTCACGCTATGGAGTGACATCTGAGAATGGCTCGATTTGAAAAAGGGAATATTATTTTTACAGTTTAATTAAAAACCACTACATGGCTTTTTATCATTGTTCAGTAGATGTGTACATACTAGGGGTGTAACGATACATTGTAACGAGGACGCTGAGGCAGAGGTAGAATCCAAAAGCGGTTGTTTATTAAAGGAAGCAGAGTACACCAAAACAGGCAGAGGGTCAATACTGGAAGGCAGTCTAATAGTATACACAACATGAAACGTAATCCAAGCAGCAGAGAGTATAAACAGGCAGTGGGTCAATTACCGAGCAGACAGTCCAATAAAGCAACCGTAACAACTGGGGTGATCCAGAGAGCGATAGTCAAAAGGCAGATATTGGTCAAACCTTGAAAACAGTCCAAACAGGCAAACAATCCAAACAGGGGTAATCCGTAAACACGACATCCAGGAACAAAGCAAGACGGCAACAGGTAATCAGACAGAGTAATATAAACGCTCGGTAAGGCAGGTGTAACTTGCAATACTTCGCGAAGTCATGAGCACATGGTCAGTCTTTAAATAGTCCTAAACAGGAAGTAACAGTAGAAGCAGCAGAAGGAGCATGCAGGCAGTACTAGGGTGAGGGCTCCCTCTGCTGGCTTGGTGTTACATACATGTATTCGTACCGAACCGTCACGGTATGGGCATCTCAGTTCGGTGCCTGAGGCCTTACAAGGAATACAGGCAATTCACCCTCAATCCAGAAGGGGGCGCCCGCAGTAATGCAACTCTGTTTGACAACTACCGGCAGAAGAACAGCAAATGCCAGGAGTTGCGTATTTGAAAACAAAGACCACTAGACCAGTGGTTCCCAAACTGGGGGGCACGCGGCAAGGCTAGTGTGCAGAAAGGCTAGTGTACAGCCGATTTGTATAGAAATTCGAGAGATAAACGACCGAAAATATCTGCCGCGCAGTCCAGCAGTATTCAGCGCACACCACTCAATGTGTGATGCTCTGTTCAATATTCCACTTTATGAATGTGGGTTCCCTTGAGTTGCTCACGGCCCATATGAATGCTCCACTTGTGTACCACTTATGCTCAACAGAAATACAAAGACCGCTCAAATAACGCGCCAACAGAAAATTTCTATGTATACTTGTTACTGTTTGCAATAGCAATGCATACTGTGCTGTAACATGCTGTAGTACTAATGTACTGGACAACCCTGGTAAAATGACGCTACAGAAAAAATGACGCGGCAGAAAAAGTTTGGGAACCACTGCACTAGACAGTGACCATGTGCTGATTCTGAATGCGTCTCTCACTGACAAAGGAGTATAGCATTACTTTAAAGGCTTGTGCACTCAACTGTCTGTGAAATGGAGCTTTGTGCTCTTGTATCCTACCTCTCTCATTCGGCACAAATCCAAATATTCCATAATATTTCCATATTTGCAATGCATCCAAATGCTAAACTATTATTTATTATGTAAATTATAGACTTTATAATTCAGTGGCATTCTAATGGTGACACAGTGAGGCGGGCGCACTGATGTTTGGTCCACTCTGTTTTATGTTGATAAAGTACCAACTACACTGTCAAGTTAATGATGGAAGCCTGGATCTGATATGTTTTGTGTTTGTGTGCACCAGCACGATTACTTCAACTGTTTCCTTATACCAGCAAAATCAACTTAAACATGTAAGAAAGATTTAATTGGTGGGTTTTTGTTAAATGTCAGCCAAAATCATCACAATTAAAAGAACCAAAGACTTAAACTACTTCAGTCTGTGTGCACTGAATTTATTTAATACACAAGTTTCACAACTTAAAGGGGTCATCGGATGCCCATTTTCCACAAGTTGATATGATTCTTTGGGGTCTCAATGAAAAGTCTCTAATATACTTTGATTAAAAATTCTCAATGGTTTTGTAAAACAACACCCTTTTTACCTTGACAAAATGAGCTCAGCAAAAATCATCTCATTCTAAGGGGTTGTTCCTTTAAATGCAAATGAGCTCTGCTCGCCCCGCCCCTCTCTTCTCTCTGTGGAAAAGACGGTGTTGTTTACTTTGGCCGCACTTAGCCACGTTTAGCCGCTAAACTTCCTAACTACCACGTTATAAGGAAAGGCGATCACAAAGATTCATAAAAAAAACCCTTATACTCACTTCTGCTGTAAGTTAAGCTGGATCACGAATGATTTGCGAGAACATAGACGCATTTATGTAGATCGGGAGGCGCATTCCCTTCACAAACAAATGTAATCTACTGCATCTTCAGCGGCTCAGATGTCGGGAGTAAATGGCGACCACTATGTTCATTATTACATCCAGCAACACAACACCTCAATCGCTCAATCGGAGATATTCTTGTCTAACTTACATCCCTGCTCCGGCATCGAAACAAAGAGGGCGGACTGTTGCAGCTGATTCAAGGTAAATCGCTCATGTCAATCAACTAATGTGGGAGCGGCATCTGTCGGTGTGAGGCCACAACGACAGGCACCTGAGAATGGCTCGATTTGAAAAAAGGGGATATTAATTTTACAGATTAATTAAAAACCGCTGCATGGATTTTTATCATGATAGGATAGATTTGTACATACACTGCCAACACACATTAATGTTCAAACAACATGAAAAAGTGAACTTAGCATCCGATGACCCCTTTAAGTTGAATTACTAAAATAAATAAACTTTTCCACAACATTCTAATTTATTGAGATGCACCTGTATATCACTGTTGTAAAATACATTTTCTTATACCATGAAATATGATTTTACACTCTAAAAAATGCTTGGTTGAAAAACAACCATTGCTGGGTTATTTCGGGTAAATATTAGACAGAACACATGCTGGGTTATTTTGACCCAGCTGGTTAGGTTAAATGTTTTTACCAAACATGTTGGGTTGTTCTATTTAAGTCAACTATTGTTTAAAAATTACCATTAAAAAAAAAAAAATAAATAAATAAATAAAAAAAATAACAGGGTGTCACGAATCTGGTCGGTGTCCCGCTGTCCGCTCACCACCAGATGTCACTCTCACCCCATCATCATACTCTGACTGTTGTACCACACCCCGGACTACATCTCCCGTCATGCATCACGCTGATTGCGTCAGCACATGTGACCAATCAGCAGCACCATAAAAGCCCCGGTCTTTCCCCATGCTAGTCACGGATTGTTGTATTGTTAGCGTTTTCTTAGTTTCTGGTTCTGAGTTCCTAGTCCCCAGTGTTTTGTCTTTCCCGCCTGGTTTTCTCATTTTGACTGTCTAGCCGCCTGCCTTTTGGACTATCGCGCTTGTTTATTGGTTTACTCTCTTCGATTGCCTGTGATATACCTGTCTGCTCCCGTCTCGACCCTGCCTGTACGACCATGTCTTTGTTTGGAAATATCAATAAAAGCTCGCGTATGGATCCGCTCGCCTCTCGTCTTTCACTCCTCGTAACACAGGGGCTGCAAATCAAACACAAAATTACTAGAGACCACAACAATAATTAAAAGGTGAACATTTAATAATAAGGACAATAACAGCCAGGGACAAAAATATAAGACAAATTGAATTTATATGAGTGAATACAGCATAGATTACAATATTAAATACATTCAATTCATTACAGTTGTAACTGAGATGTTCCCCTTCAGTTGTTCTCTATGACATTACGTCAATACTGACGTATTTGGGGTCCCTATGGAAAACGCCACGTGAGAATCAGCCGGACCAAACTCAAGGCACAATTCTCTGACAGAGAAAGCGTGCAGGTCCCCCACCCTCTTGATGGAAGTGAGCGCGATCAGGAGCGAGGTCTTAAGCAACAGAAATTTAAGCTCGACTGATTCAAGCGGCTCAAAGGGATCTCTGCGAAGGCCCATAAGGACCACAGAGAGATCCCAAGAGGGGATGAGGTGCGAACGAGGGGGGTTCAGCCTCCTCGCACCTCTCAGGAACCTGACGACCAGGTGATGCCTTCCCAAAGACAGGCCATCTACAGCGTCATGATACGCCGCGATGGCCGCCACTTAGATCTTTAAAGTGGAGGGGGACTGCCTCCGCTCCAACTTTTCTTGCAAGAAGGAAAGCACCACACTGATCGAACATCTCTGCAGGTCCTCCTGTCGAGAGGAACACCAGTCAATAAACAGACCCCACCTCAGCGCATAGGCCTGCCTCGTAGAGGGGGCTCTAGCCTGAGTGATTGTATCAATCACAGCCTGGGGAAGGCTGGAGAGGTCTGCCACGTCTGCCACGTCCCGTCCAGAAGCCAAACATGAAGGTTCCATAGATCGGGGCGTGGGTACCAGATGGTGCCCATCCCCTGAGAAAGAAGGTCCTTCCTCAGGGGAATCTTCCAGGGAGGGGCTGTCGCGAGGAGCATGAGTTCCGGGAACCAGGTCCGGGTGGGCCAATAAGGCGCAACCAGCAAGACCTGCTCCTCGTCCTCCCGGATCTTGCACAAGGTCTGTGCAAGGAGGCTCACTGGGGGAAAGGCATACTTGATCAGTCCCCGGGGCCAGCTGTGTGCCAGGGCGTCCGTGCCGAGGAGAGCCTCGGTCAGGGAATAAAACAACTGGCAATTAGACAGATTCCGGGGAAGCAAACAGATCCATCTGAGCTTCCCCAAATTGGCTCCAGATCAGCTGGACCACCTGGGGGTGGAGTCTCCATTCTCCAGGGAGAGTAAGCTGGCGTGAAAGCGCATCTGCTGCACGGTTCAGCTCCCCTGGAATGTGAACGGCACGTAGCGATTTGAGCCACTTTAGACTCCAAAGGAGGAGATGGCGGGCGAGTTGCAACATGTGACGGGAACGCAAACCCTCTTGGTGATTGATATAAGCGACCGTTGCCATGAAGCGTGAGGAACACGGCTAGCAACTCGAGGCAATTGATATGCCACTGCAGTCGAGGTCCTGTCCAGGAGCCCGAAGCTGCCTGCCTGTTGCATACAGCACCCCAACCCGTGCAGGAGGCATCAGTGTTGACAATCACATGCCTCTGAACCTGCCCCAGGGGCACCCCTGCCCATAGAAACACCAGGTCTGACCACGGGCTGAAAAGGAGGCGACATTCCGGGGTAACGCCAACCCGGAATGTGCTGCGGTGCCATGCCCATCTCGGGACTCGGCCATGGAGCCAGTGCTTAAGCGGTCTCATATGAAGCAAACCGAGTGGCGTGACCACGGCTGCAGCTGCCATATGCCCCAGGAGCCTCTGAAAGATCTTCAGAGGGACCGCTGTGTTGTGTCTGAATAACTTCAGACAACCAAGCACCGACTGCACACGCTCCTCCATAATGCGTGCCATCATGTTGACCGAGTGCAGCTCCATCCAGAGAAAAGAGATGCTCTGCACAGGGGAGAGCTTTCTCTTCTCCCAGTTGACCTGAAGCCCCAAAAGACTGAGATGCTGAAGCACCAGATCTCTGTGCTCGCACAACAAATCTCGCAAGTGAGCTATTATCAGCCAGTCATCGAAATAGTTGAGGATGCGGATGCCTTGCTCCCAAAGTGGGGCGAGGGCACCCTCTGCGAGGAGACAGGGCTAGTCCGAAGGGGAGGACTTTGTACTGATATGCCCAACCCTCGAAGGCAAACCGAAGAAATGGTCTGTGTCGAGGAAAAATCGAGACATGAAAGTACACGTCCTTCAGGTCGATGGCTGCAAACCAATCCTGGTGCCGAATGCAAGAAATAATGCGCTTCGGGGTTAACATTTTGAACGGCATCTTGATAAGAGACTGATTCAAAACTCGGAGATCCAGGATAGGCCGTAACCCACCATTCTTCTTCAGTACGATGAAATAACGACTGTAAAATCCCAATTTTATCTCGGCTGGAGGGACCGGCTCGATTGCGTCCTTCACCAGAAGAACCGCAATCTCCGCACGCAGGACAGAGGCATCTGTGTCCGAACGGACAGATGTGAACAAGATGCCCCTGAACCTGGGCGGGTGCCACGCGTAGCCGAGTCGAACCGTCCGGATCAACCAACATGATGGGTTGGGAAGCGCTAGCCACCCCTCCAACCTGCGTGCTAGTGGGATCAACAGAGGTGGAGACATACCGACGGAGGGACAGCCATGGGGCGGAAGGTGACTCAACGTGGGAGGAACAGCCCCCACCTTCTGCCTCAAAGGTGACTTTTTGAAATGTACCACCCGAGTCTGAGTCCGAGGAAGCAGAGCGTCGCTCAAGACTCGAGCCCGGTACCACCAAGCCGCCGACGGCCAAGCCTGCGTCTGCTCGTCGCCAAGGGCGTCCCCCCACGGCTTCTACATCTGCTGCGCCTCTGCCCCAACCCTACATCCAACTACATCCAACCCTGAATATTTTATATAATTTGTAATGATTGTGCAAACATGTAACCTCAGGCTCAAACATATCATGCCTTAACCTGCTACAGTGGCAGGGTAGTTTATATTATCATAATATATTTGCCATAGTGTCTTCATTCCACTTGCCAGTTTTCATTGGCCTTTTCTTCTAAAGATCGGAGGTGATTGGGCTCCCAAGGGAGACCCCAAATACATCAGTATTGACGTAACATCATAGGGAACGACTGAAGGGGAACATACTTTAACAACAACATAAATTTAATTCAGTATTATAATGAATAAAATTATTTTATATTATGCAAGAAAATTACATTTCCATCATGTGAAACTCATTCAACAGACTGAAATCTCAATCTTGTATGTTGCGTTGCACACAATAACATTTACAGGACAGTAAAGAGTTTATAAATGAAATAAAATGTATACAAACCTTTATTTTGCTGAAGAAGTGCACCAATTAGGCAGCACTGAGAACCGCTCTCTCCTGTAGAGCAGTGGTTTCCCCCAACACTGTACATTTTGCATGTCTCCTTTGTCTGACATACCCATATCAGGTCTTGGAGTCTCTACTAATGAGCTGATGATCTGAATCAGGTGTGTTTGATTAAGGAAACATGGAAAACATGTAGTGTTGGGGGCCTCCAGGAATGTGGTTGGGAACCACTGCTGTAGAGGATGCAAAAAAACCTGTGTTCTGACTGTAACTCAACAGCTGTGTTGAAGTAAGTCTGCGTTGAGTTGTTTCGTCTTGGGGAGGGGTGTATAGTTTATGCTGTCAGTGAGACAATGTTTGATATTTTAATAAATTAAAACAAAAACATACCAGCAATAAAATGACAAGATTCAAAACAGATTAAATTATTTTTCTTTACCAGAGAGCTGTTGAAATCACAGATGTTTGAGTGTGACACTGTCTAGTTTTTATTCAGGAATAATCCAGTATGTTCTTTATGTAACACAAGAATAATCTGATCATGTTGAAATAAACTCTTTCCCAGACTAATTAAACTAAATGTCTTGTAGAGAAAACAGAGATTTGTTTACCTGTGAGAAGTGAAGAGAGAATGATCAGTCCCAGCAGACACAAATGACACTTATCAGCCATTTTCTCTTTCTGTCAGTCTTCCTCTTCATTATATGCTCACAACTCTTTATTTAAATACTATCAACTCTTCCTGTGTTTGTTCACTTCCTCTGATCTGATTGGCTGAGTGTTTATTTGACTGACACTATATCACTGCATGATGGACGAGTGTTGAATCAGCATCATATTCTGACTGATCTTCACACTGTTACTGCTGATATTTGCTCTGAATCTCACCTGAACCATGAGACTCATGATTGCTGTTTTCAAAGATGCATTTACACACAAGTTAGTTTGTTGTATTTCTGCAAATGTTTGTGATAGTGGAATCCCCATTGTGTCAAATAAACTCTGTCTTTATGAAGTTTTACAGTGATCTTTTGCATCTATTTCAGAGTCAAGGCTTTCTTATAATGCTGAAATGATTAATTTCGCATTCTACATGTTTGTAACTAAAATAGCATATTAATTATAGCAGTTGTAGTGTTTCAGAGCAGTGATCTCACTGTTGAGTTTAACCGCAGTAGAGCAGAGATCATCTCTGAACCCCAGTTGAACTGATGGGTGTGAAATGACACTTCCTCTTGATGGCATTACTTCAGCCTGTTTAGGAGACATAAATTAAACCTATTTTGAACTGAATTAACCAAATAATGTAATTACTAACATTCATTTGAATTGTATTACATTTTATTTTAATTCCGTAAGACCTTTAAAGAAACAAAGAGTCATCTGTTAGTTGGTTGCATGATTTAACTAGTTATGTCAATTTAATCCATTAATTTAATAAGTTAGTTATGAAAATGATGAACACATTTAACCTGTATAGGTCATCTTATATATTCATACAGTTGATTGTTGATGAACATGATGCAGGAGAACAACTAATAATAAAATACTGATATATTTCTCAGATTATCTTCTATGGTCCATGGTTTATGTTTGGCCTTTGTAGCCTAGAATTTGCTACACATAAACTTTTATGTTAATCAAATAAAATATATGCTTCCGCTTCTTCTTTATGTGAGTTGCTGAATGGCAATAAACTCCATCTTTTCTGTTAACATTTTAGATAGATAGATAGACAGACAGAGAGATAAATATAGATCAATAGATTAAGGCTAAAGCAGATCAAAGCGCTGCTGAATGTTTGTGAATGTTTGTCAGTCGAGTGTGAACAGAAGCACATGATGTCACAGTGGGCGGAGTCACTGCGGTTTCATTCACTGAGTGACAGAAATACTGAGTGACATCATTAGAGTTCAGCTTGAATGCTGTGACATCACTAGAAACATGTTTAAAAGAGGAAAGAGCTGTTGTGTGACTGACTGTGCAAATACACACAAAAATGGATCTTTCTTTTTATAGATTACCAACAGCTACAGAAAAACAAATGGATCACTGCAATTCACAGAAACTGGAATCCAGACAGTGAAACATGGATTTGCAGTTGCTATTTTGTCATGAATGTTGAATTAAAATCACTCCAAACAAACCCAATCCTACACACAAAAGTGTTTAAATGACAAAAACCTGACAAAAGTCTTAAAATACATCCTCTGTACAATATCTGACTCCACTTCATGTCATGGCCACATCACCAGCTCGGGTGTGTGTTATTTTCTATTAATACAACAGCCCATCATCAATTATTCCTTAAGCAGTGTTTCAGAGCTGTGATCTCACTGTTGAGGTTTGGAAACATGTGAGACTCAGTTTAACTGCAGTAGAGCAGAGATCATCTCTGAACCCAGATTAGACTGACGGGTGTGAAATGACATTTCCACTTTTTTTTTATACTGTAAGTGAGCTGCTGTATCTCATTAAACTCTTTTCAGCTAACAGTGCAATAAGTTCAGCATTTTTACTGGATTTTAAAAACTAAAATTCAATCCAGGTTTAATTACGAAAGTGAAAGTGACATGACATGTTGTCCCATACTCAGCATTATGTTCTGCATTTATCCCATACAAGTGCACACACACACACACACACACACACTCAGCTAATGGGGGTTGAGTGTCTTGCTCAAAGGTCTCACTTCAGTCTTGGTATTGAGGGTGGAAGAGAGCGCTGGTCATTCACTCCCCCCACCTACAGTCCCTGCCAGACCTGAGACTCGAGACTCGAAAGTCCAACTCTCCAATGATTAGGCCATGACTGTCCCTAAAAAACAACAGCTTACAACAAAATGAATTTTAATGCAATTTCAATTAAATATCTATCTAAGAAAATGCATTACTGTTAGTTTCACTTCTTAATTTTAGCTTTTTCCAATTATGTCATAGTAAATCAAACTTGCTGTCCATTGTTTTTTTTTTTAAATCTTTGAAACATACTTTTTTTAAACTCTTCCCAAACTGTTGGTCTGACTTTCTGCAAAAAAAAAACAAACAAACAATGGTTTTCTTGTTGATATACCAAACCGCTACTCTTTGACATCAACAAATTTGACCAAATTCTGCCCATCCCAGAGCTGCAGTCATGGGCTCTTGAGAGTGTGTATGTGACAGGAAGCAAAACTTCGTAGTTTAGGCTAATTTAATTAGAAATTACATATATTTTGGTTAGAAAACAGAAACACACACAAGCCCCAAACCCACAAAATCACTCATTAGAAATGAAAAATTGGACTGACATAAATGGAGTGACATGACATAAACTCGTTGGAGAACAAATGCAAACACACACATATAACACCATGTTCAATTTTGAAAGACACTTTAATACAAAAAAAACAAAAAAACAAAAAAACTTGTATTGTTATAAAAATGTTATAATGTCAAAACATAAATCTAAATGAAAGACATGAAAAGATGTATATGTGGAAATACTAAATGAGCAATTCTGCAGCCATCTATCAGCTATAATTGTCATGTTTTTTTTTTTTGTTTGTTTTTTTTTTGTTTTTGTTTTTTTTACTTTTAAAAGAGTTTACTAGGTTATCAGGGTTAACAAAACATGAATGTTCATTTATTTTAATGCAGTGTACCGTCGCCCTTTCTACGTAAAGATCAGTAAAATCATGTAACATGAATGACCTTTGACTTTTGACTTGGAAAAGTTCTCTCTCCAAACATCGACACAATCACACAAACAAACACAAAGCACTCACAATCGCTCAGGTCTGAATGAATTAATTATATTTTCATCACATGCTTGCTGCTGCTGCACTAAATGTTTATTTCAGTAAAAGCGTTTTAGAGAAGACGCACAAGTAGCGTTAAACCAGATGAAACAATACAGAAATGAGCCTGTAAAATGCCATTTAAACAAACTGTATGAAGTGTGTTTGATTGCTGTGTAAATATGTGAAATACCGTGAACTGCTCGTTTCTCCTCAGAAGACTTAAGATTAGTGAAGAAGATGTGCGCCAGGTCTTCGGAAAGAACAAAAGAAGAAAGGCACCAGGCCCAGACGGTGTGACACCAGCCTGTCTGAAAACCTGTGCTGATCAGCTTTTCACAGATCTTTAACAGGTCTCTGGAGTTGTGTGAAGTTCCATCATGCTTCAAACGCTCCACCATCATCCCCGTCCCAAAGAAACCCAAAATTACTGGACTTAATGACTACAGGCCTGTGGCGTTAACGTCTGTCATCATGAAGTCATTAGAAAAACTGGTTTTGGCTTACCTGAAGGACATCACTGGACCCTTACTGGACCCCCTGCAGTTTGCTTACCGAGCAAACAGGTCTGTGGATGATGCAGTGAACATGGGACTGCACTTCATCCTGCAACATCTGGACAGACCAGGGACTTATGTGAGGATCCTGTTTGTGGACTTCAGTTCGGCCTTCAACACCATCATTCCTACACTCCTCCAGACCAAACTAAATCAGCTCTGTGTTCCTAGCTCTATCTCTCAGTGGATCATCAGCTTTCTGACAGATAGGCAACAGCTAGTGAGAATGGGGACATTAATGTCAAGTAGCCGCACCACCAACACTGGCGCCCCTCAGGGATGTGTTCTCTCCCCACTGCTCTTCTCCCTGTACACCGACAACTGCACCTCTAAAGACCCCTCTATCAAGCTCCTGAAGTTTGCAGATGACACCACTCTCATTGGCCTGATTCAGGATGGTGAAGAGTCTGCTTACAGACAAGAGGTTGAGCAGCTCGCTGTCTGGTGCAGTCAAAACAACCTGGAGCTTAACACGCTCAGAACAGTGGAGATGATCATAGACTTCAGGAGAAACCCCCCTGCACTCCCCCCTCTCAGCATCATGGACAGCACTGGGGCTGCAGTGGAGACATTCAAGTTCCTTGGGTCCATCATCTCCCTGGGCCCTGAAGTAGGACACTCACATCGACTCCATTGCAAAAAAGGCCCAACAAAGGTTGTACTTCCTTCGACAGCTGAAGAGTTCAACCTGCCGCAGGAGCTGCTGAAACAGTTCTACACAGCCATCATCGAATCTGTTCTTTGCACATCAATAACTGTCTGGTTTGGCTCAGCTACCAAATCAGACACCAGAAGATTACAGAGAATGGTTCGGACCGCTGAGAGGATTATTGGTGCGTCCCTGCCCACCCTTCAAGAACTGTATACATTCAGAGTGAGGAAAAGGGCTCAGAAAATCACTCTAGATCCCTCACCCATGTCATCGCCTTTTCGAACTTTTGCCATCTGGTCGGCGCTACAGAGCCACAAATACCAGGACAGCCAGACATAAGAACAGTTTCTTCCCTCGGGCAATATACCTAATGAACAGTTAAATGTTCCAGACACCACTGTATGTACTTAATCTCCTTATTTTGTTAACAAAATTTTATATACGTAAATGTAAATATTCTTGTCAGAAACCACTGTTTCATGTTTTGCTTGTCGAAATACAACATTCCTTTGAGACTATTTCTAACTTGTGTAAAAAGAAGGCTTTAAAAACTGTAAAAGCTGTTTAATCTTTTACTTTGAATGCAATGTGATTTGTTTAACTTTATACCCCTGTCTAAAATTTTATTTGTTTTGTTATTGTTATTTTTATTTATTTAATTTATTTTTTATTATTATTTTGTCATTTTATATTGCAACTGTTTTCTCATTGGTTGACATATTGTTCATAATAAAAAAAAATAAAAACACCCCAAAACTCTTCACAACGACAAAACATCTATAAAATTATCAATCATACAAAAGTAACATTTCAGTTCATTCTGTAAAAACTGTGTTGATTAAAGTTCGTAGTAATTGTTCTGACTTAATGAAGACTTGGTGAAGACCTGATATTAAGTGTAAAACTGTTAATAATGCAGACAGACAGCAATTTCATTCAGTGTAAGTCTTGTGTGAAAATATAATTTACTTATCTATGAAGAAAATCAAAACATGCAAAACCCTAAAATAAATGTATTTCAGATATAAAATTATGAAATTATTCCTGATGCAAGGAGTATAAGCATAAAATAAAAATGTACAAAAAAGGTAAAAGTGAAAACTAATGAGAGACAGTTTTTGACAAATTTGGATGATGTTTCTTTTGTTGTGTCAGTCATTGCAGCTAATTAGCACAGATTTAACCTGTAGAGATGGCTTTATCGTGCCACGTTTGCTGATGCACTGCTGGATCTGAAGATCCAGTTACTACATAATTAATGGAACTCTAACTGTTTGTTTTGCAGAGTGAATCCATTCATGTGTTTCCAGGGTTTCTGCCAGACTGTATCTCATTGCAGTGTTTTGTTTGTTTGTTTTTATTCTTTTCCGTGAATTTTCTGTTGCTCTTGTAGCATACAACTTCCTTATATTACAAATGAGTTTTCTCCTTTGTGTGAACCGTCAGGTGTTTCTTCAGGACTTTTACCACTTTTACCTTTTTACCACTCTTCAGTTTTACCACACTGATCACAGGTAAATGGTCTTTCTTCAGAATGAGTGGACAGATGTGTTTTCAGAATAGATGCCTGAGTGAAACTCTTCCCGCATTGATCACAGGTGTAAGGCTGCTCTCCGGTGTGGATCCTCATATGAACCTGGAGGTTTCGTTTGCTTGGGAAACTATTCCCACACTGATCACAGGTGTGTGGTCTTTCTCCAGTGTGAATCCTCATGTGTCTCTTAAAGTTTCCTTTATCTGTGAAACACTTCCCGCATTGATCACATGTGTGCTTCTCTTATAGGTTGATTTACATGTCAGTCTTTTTTTTACACTGAGGGCAGGCAACAGATTTTTGGGCTTTTGTTTTTGCTTTCTTGTTCACGTCCATCAGGCCTAAAAAAAACATTAAATCATGTGCGATTTCAAATGAGAGACACACCGTCAAAGATCACTGTTGAGTTCAAGAGTCACTTATTTCCGTCAAATCTGGTCGAACACTGTTGTGCACAATTATGATATAAATGTCAAAATCAGAAAAGTTCAGGAAGAAAAAAATCTATTGACTTGTTTTTTTGTGCTTTGTCATGTTTTTATTATTGACCTTTTATTCTTCCTGAGCTTGATGAATGAAGGATACAGAATAAACACCAACCTCTTTGTTCTTTATTTTCATGATGTTTCTTTCTGCGGGATGCTGGATTAGTTGTGTTCTCTCCATCCTCTCCTTCCGGATGATTTTGAGTAGTTCTGCCAAAAAGTAATGAGTTTTATTTCCAACAGACATGACACAAGATCAACCAATAAAATGTCCTGTCACTCATCATGGCTGTTAAACTAACACAGAAGAGACTTCACAGCTCAGCACATGAAGATAAACTACTTACCGTGATTTTAGATCATGATTGTTTTTCATATGAATGTATAAAGAAAATAAATGAGAGAAACTCTCCCTGCATGGATAGCAGTAATATGATTTCTGATGCACTGCATGGGTCCTCGTGTGTATCTTAAGAGCGCTTTTCAAAACAAAGCTTTTTCCGCACTGATCACACTTGTGTGGTTTCTCTCCAGTGTGGATCCTCTCGTGTCTTTTCAGACATGCTGACAGACTGAATTTCTTGTCACAGTGTGAACACTCATAAGGTTTTTCTCCAGTGTGAATAACCTGGTGACGCTTCAAATGGCTTGCTGAAATAAAAGTCTTGTCACACTCAAAGCACATGTACTCTCTCACACCAGCATGTATTTTCTGATGTTCTCGTAATTGTTGTGGACGTGAAAAACTCTTTTCACATTCATAACATGAATGTGACTTATTCATATGAACTCGCAAGTGTGTCTTCAGAGCTGATTCTATAAAAAAAGTTTTTTCACACTGATCACATGTGAACGGCTTCTCTCCAGTGTGGCTCCTTATGTGTCCTTCAAGATGTGATGCTTTTGTGAAACTCTTCCCACATTCATCACAAACATGTGGCTTTTCTCCAGTGTGGATCCTCATGTGTCCTTTAAGATGTGATGATTCGGTGAAACTCTTCCCACATTGATCACATACGTGTGGCTTCTCTCCAGTGTGGATCCTCATGTGTTGGCGAAGATGCACTTTTTGTTTGAAACCCTTCCCACACAGAACACACATGAACGGCTTCTCTCCTGTATGGACTTTCATGTGAATCTCAAGACTTAGTTTTCCTCTAAAACCCTTGCCGCACTGATCACACGTGAACGGTTTCTCCCCAGTATGAATTCTAATGTGAATCTCAAGGCCTCGTTTTTCGGAGAAACTCTTCCCGCAATGATCACATGCATATGGCTTCTCTCCTGTGTGGATTCTCATGTGTCTCTTAAGGCGTGATGACAGCATGTAACTCTTCTCGCACTTATCACATGAGAACGGTCTTTCTCCAGTATGAATTCTCATGTGAATCTCAAGATGGCTTTTGTATGGGAAACTCTTTCCACACTGAGTGCAGGTGAAAGATTTCTTGGCTTTTGTTTTCTTTAAAAGTGTCTTTTTAGTCTTTGCATGACCCAAAGGTTTTTCTCCAGGTTTGTCATGATGTTTCTTCTCTACTTCACTCAGTTCTTCACTTTGCTCGTTCTCTTCCATCAGCTCTGAAATTAAAGAAAAACGTTGAATTCCATTTTCAGTACATCAAAATAATTCAAATAGAGAAATATGAAGTGCAACGAAATAACAGTGATGAAACAGGCAACTTCTATAATCATTTTGATGCATTTTTACAACTTAAATGTACTTCCCTGAAATGTTCTATGAATGAGAGTGACATTATTATTAAGGTAATAATAACATTAAAATGTGCCATAGTTTTCACACCAACTTTTTAGATTGTGAATATATTTTTCTAAAACCTTTCTCATAATAAAGTCACACTAGACTTTTCGTTTTGTCTTATTACAAATGTAAGAACCTGTTTAAGATCTTACAGTTTAAGATTCTTTAATGTTCTGATACTATGTCCTGACCAGAGTTCGCGTTAACCGAGAATTTTCTGTCATTGACAGAATTTTTTTTATCAGTGGCCGGGAAAATCTGAAGGCCGTCCGTCATTTTGGCGGATTACACTGAGGTGATCTATTGTAAAATTGCAGCTGTATTTCCCTCCTGTCAGCTGGCTCCAATGTAGCAGCAGAGAACTGGATCCAGAACAAAAACATTAACTGTCACGAATGTGTTTGTTTGATAACACAGGCAAAGAATTACACAGAAGATACAACGATCTATCACATACATTAAAGGCCAAAACAATTACTTAATGCTTGAATTTCCTTGAAATGGACAGAAATCTAAAACTTTGTTTTATATCACAGGTAACACAAAGCATAGCCCTATTATATTTCTTGGAAGGAAGACACATTATGTACTGTTTATTCATCAACTGAAAACAGCATAGACCAAAAGATCCATTGTGATTTAAGAATGATATTGGTTCATTAAAATGAGAATCTATATTAAATTTGAAGTTAGCTTTGTTTTGTTTTACCCAATAGTGTATTTTGTTGTTTTTAAACACTGTGCTGTCATCCTGTAGGTTCATGATTAAAATGAAAATGTAAACAAAAATAAAAGCAATTAAATGTTTTATTTTAATTAAAATATGAAAATTATAATGACGGTAATAATAGATTATGGAGGAGTTTTTACGACCCTGTCCGTCAAATGACAAACAATCTTAAAATTCAAGCAACCTCTGGTCTGACATAACATCACATGAAATATTAAGGTGGAGTAAATTGTATTTGACATTTAAGGTAAAGATGAAGCCATCAGATGAATGATTTTTGTTAAGCAAAGTCTCTAGCATGTAGGGTTCCTGTTCTCTTCATTGTAAGTCAAATGAGTCAGACTACAGTGACTCTCTCTATTGTCTTTATGGTCGTGGAGCCTCAACCCTTTCTTTGAATAGGACTTCTGAAAATAGAGGTCTGGGGCAGTTTACGATACCTGAATACTTCATTTGCATGCTTTATCTAAGGTGTCACCCGAATTGTGTTTGTTTTATCTCTAAACACTGATCCTGTAAAATAATATACCCTACAATGAAACATGGCTTTTAGTTAAACTTTGATGACTGCAGCATCTTAATTTATGAGAAATACAGCTTTATTTATTTATTTATTTTTAGAAACTATAAGTCAGGTTTTGCTTAAGTTACATGTACAGTCCTCTCAGCCATTCTAAAAAGTACATTTAATGATAAAACCAACAAAAGTCCATTTCTTTTCACCTAAATCTGATGATGAAGTTGCTCCCGAATCTTTATAGCATGAATGATCTTCCAGCATCATGAATGAATGAGAAATCATGAATAAACACCAACCTGTTTGTACCTTCAGTATCTTCAGTGTGTTCTAGATCTCATCTTCTCTCTGTCCTCTTTAATAAACTCAGTCTTCACAGATTTCAGCTCTTCTTGATGCTTTGAAAGTTGTCTGCACTTGTAAACTGATGGGTATATTCCAGCATTTGTTGCTGAATGACTGTGGAGGAGCTTTACTGATCAAAGTGACTGTTGTTATTGGGAGGGGCTTCACTGATGATGCAATTGATGTGTGGGAGGAGCTGATCTACTAAAATCAAAATATATCTTTTGGAAATATGAATGAGGCATTTATATATAGTGTTTTGTTGTGTATTGCTATACACCCAAAGAAGTGCTTTGCAATCATATAAGGGAATCTCTCCTCAGCTATCACCATCTTATCAGGAATGGATGTATTTAAAGAGTGTGAGAGTGAGTTTGAAAATCCACACTCCGTGTCTCTCTAGATGGATCAGTGTTTTGTAGTGATGAAACCGCCATTTTTCTAAAACCAGGTCTCAAGAGTGGATAAATCTGAAAATGACACCTTTGTGTTTTGTGTGTACTACCACTCCGTATATTTTGTAAAGCGATGATGTCATCAACCCATGTCTCGACCTAATCAGACATGTAACAACAACGATGGCGGACTACATGCTTGTGTTCCTGCTGCAGAAGCTACTGAGACTATAGTTTTAAAATTTACCTAGCTTTTCTTGTTGTTGTGTTGGGTTTGTATGCAGCGTGCAGGTTTATCGCATGTTCCAAGTCTGTTTTTCCATTTCAGTTGTATCTTTGTGGAAGAATTATAAGCCACACATACTGGACCCAGCATGTATACTACATTGTTTTGAGTCAGTTTCAATGGTTTCATGTGCCTTGAGATATTTCTTGAGACACTGTGTTTTACGGAAGAAAGAGGGAAAAAAAGATTGGAGAGGAAAGCTCTGTCTCCATGTGAATGGGGCCTAAATCTATCAGGTTTCTCAGATGATGTGGTGTTCTTTAATGGAACAAAGGCTGACCTGGCCATGCACGTGCAACTATTTGGGCCCCACATGGTTGTGCTTGCTGGTTGATATGAATGGTGGTAAAAGTTAATTGGGAAAAGTTTATATTAAAAGAACTCAGAAAAAGAATATGCACATTCAAATTTATACAGTAGCCAAAGGGACTGAAAAAATCCAAAATGTAAAGCAAAGGTAATTGTGACCTTGGACCACAAAACCAGTCATAAGTAGTATGGGTACATTTGCAGCAATAATGGCCAACAACTCATTTTATGGGTCAAAATGTTTCTTTTATGCCAAAAAAAATCATTAGGATATTAAGTAAAGATCATGTTCCATGAAAATATTTTGTGTATTTTGTACCGTGAAAATATCAAAACTTAATATTTGATTAGTAATATGCATTCCTAAGAACTTCATTTGGACAACTTTATAGGTGATTTTCTCAATATTTAGATTTTTTTTGCACCCTCAGATTCCAGATTTTCTAATAGCTATACCTCGACCAAATATTGTGCTATCAACAAACTATTCATCAATGGAAAGCTTATTTATTTAGCTTTCAAATGATGTATAAATCTCAATTTCAAAAAAGTTACCCTTAAGACTGGTTTTGTGGTCCAAGGTCGCAATTATGTATTTGGTCTCAAATTCTTTAAAATATCTGTTTTGTTTTTTTAAAGAACAAAAAGAAACGAGCAACAACACCTTTAAAACCCTAACAATATCCATCCCTACACAGCACATAAGATTTTCACCCTTAGAAATCCCAGGACAGACATTTGGGGTCCACCTGGATGTGTTTGCTGGTTGATTCCAACAGTAGGTAAAAGTTCACTGGGAAAAGTCAATATTACAGTATACAGAGAAAGAATATGCGGAAGTGAATGTATATAGTACATTTATTTGTGTAGTAAGTTGTTGCATGCCTTTTTTCTTTCATGAAGAGACATATATAGTGAACAGAAAATTGCTACAAAATGAAATCAATCAGAGAGAGACAATTAAAAAAATAAAAAGAACAAAAAGAACATTTGTTAAAATACCAGATGGATCAGCAGTATTAGTAAGAGCAGTAATACCTTTAAAGTTATTATTCAGCACACAAGTTTTTTCAGGCTTTTAAAACCGTTAGAAATCTCCTTGCATAAACAGAACAGACGTGAATGAATTGTCTGGCAAGTCATCTCTTTAGTGTGAATTCTCATGTGATGATTAGATCCTTCATTTACAGGTGAATCTATTTTGAGAGCAGCTGAAAGGCTTTTACCCAGCATGATGTAGCATGTGTCTCTCAAAGTATCCTTTACGTGTGAAAGATTTTCCACACTGAGAGCAGCTAAAAGGCTTTTCTGAAGAGTGAGTTACCAAATGATTGTAAAGTTGTCCTTTCTGCGTAAAACTCTTTCCACATTCAGAGCAGCTGAAAGACTTTATCCCAGTATGAATTAACATGTGATTCCTCAGGATTCCTTTACATATGAAACTCTTTCCACACTGAGAGCAGGTAAAAGGCTTTATTCCACCATGAACTAACATGTGAGTCTTAAGGTATCCATTACGTGTGAAAGACTTTCCACACTCCGAGCAGACGAAAGGCTTTTCTGAAGTGTGAGTTACAAAATGATCCTTAAGGTCAGCTTTATATGTAAAACCCTTCCCACATTGAGAGCAGCTGAAGGGTTTTATCCCAGTATGAATTAACATGTGCCTCGTAAGGTTTGTTTTACAAGTGTAAGTGTTTCCACACTGCGAGCAGCTGAAAGGCTTTTCTGAGGAGTGAGTTTGCAAATGATCCTTAAGTTGTCTTTTCATCGTAAAACTCTTTCCACACTGAGAGCAGGTAAAAGGCTTTATTCCAGCATGAATTAACATGTGATTCTTAAGGTTTGTTTTACACGTGAAAGTGTTTCCACACTGAGAGCAGGTAAAAGGCCTTTTGAAGTCTGTTATTTGATCACTCACTGGTATTTCTCCAGTCACATCATGATCTTTCTGATCCTGATGTTTCTCCTCCACCTCATTCAGATTTTCTTTTTCTTCTTTCACTTCCATCAGGCCTGAAATTAAATCATTAAAACATGAAAATCAATTGGAGCATTTGAAAAATAAAAGAATAAGATATTTGTGTACAGACGAAACCGTTGTCAAAACTGACCCAATTCACACAGATCCATGACAACAACTAAAACACTGTATAAAGCCTAGCCTAGCCTTGTTACATTTAGCAAAAGCGCCTGTTTGGCAATATTTTGGATTTTGAAAAGCCTGTTGACTTTTGCTGTTTGTCTAAGGTGATTTTGTAGTTTTTTTTTGTTTGTTTGTTTCTTATTTATTTGGTTCCACAGTGTTTGCTGATTTCTAACGTCATTTAAAATTTTGTTTAATTCATTTCTTCTATTTTACATCAAGGTGTACGTCGTGCCTCCATGCTTTCTTAATTGCTTTTCTAATAAACATTTTACGTTTCTTGTTTCCACAGTATTTACTGATTTCAGTTTTGCATTTAAACTTTGTGTAAGCTATTTGTTATTTATAGAAGGCGTATAACATGGTGTATTTTATCATTCTGTTAATAAAAATTATATGATTAGTATTTTGTTGTTGCTTGAATTGAATTCAAGCAATTGATGCAGAATTGTCGCTAATTTGAAAGTGAAAGTAAAATATGCACAGTGCTTTTACAAGCTATTTAAAAACAAAGGAAAGCGAGGAAAAGAAGGACAACTCAAACAAACTAAAAACAAATGATTGCTCGTCGTTGCTATTTAAAGCAAATGAAAGCAAGCAAAAGAGGGAGAACTCCAACGAATGAACAGGAGAAACAAGGTTAAGTTTGGTCACTAGCTTGATTCACTGACACACACACAAACATTACGATTTTGTAAGAAAAAGAAAATCTGAAAGAACTTAAGTAATTACAGAAAGCGAAAATGAAGTCCACTAATCAAATCTTCTCAGTGTCGGTTCAATCGCGTTTCTATGGAAGCCTATTTCCGCCACATAAGAAAAAAAAATAATGGCATACTTGCGCCATAAATACGAGAAAATATGTAAAAATTATGATTTTAAAAGACTAAATTATGACTTAAGTCATAATCATGAGATAAACAGTTGAACTTCTGACTTATAAATCGAATTTGACTTAAAGGATTAGGCCTATTTCACCTAGATCTGTCATTTTCTTAAGTAAATTAATATTTACAGCTGAACTTGTATATTTGTAACCACAAATGTATACCAGATTTGGTATTTTTCATTTTTATTCATTTTACTGACTTCTTCCATAAGCCATGTTCCTTCAGTGTGTTGCATTCATATTCTCTGGTATATGTAAATTGTAAATGCTTTATTAATAAGGTGTGTGTTGAACTTGGTCCTTCAAACGGTTTTAAGACAAGCTCATTCACTTTAGAATGTCACATTTAGTCATCAAGTCAATTTCGACATATCCCGTATGTCATAATTCCGACTTTTTAAGGCATATTTTTTTTCTTACGTGGCAAAAATGGGCTTCCATACGTTTCTGTAAGAACTTAACACATTAATGTTATAATATTAATGACAACTAAGTTCCTGTTTTTACATTAAGGATCGGAAACCTGTGTCTAATCTAAAGCTTTTTTTGTTTAATGTACCACAAACTCTTTAAAGACGAAATAAGAATAAACACCAACCTCCTTGTTCCTCGTGTTTTATTGTCCAGGTTTCTGGTTCCTCTTGTTTTATACTTAAGGTTTCTGGTTCCTCCTGTTTTATTCTCCAGGGTTGTGGTTCACTCGTGTCCTCCTCACTCTCCTCTTTAACAAACACCATCTTCACAGCAGCAGATCTCAGTTCAGCTGATACTCCTCTTGATATCCCTGCTCGCTTAAAAAACTTTTGAGTGAATTTGAGGATGAAAATATTACAGGTATTTATTGACCTGATTCAAAAACTGTATCTTTCTATTTACAGAAACAACACTTCTAACAGTTTGTATTAAAACAGCACCACGACAAAACAACACAACACAGACCGGTGAAACCAATCTTCTTCCTCTGAGATTTAATGGTGTTTGTCAAACAAACGTTTGTGCTTTAGCGCCTCCGGCTGGACTGGAGTGTGAAGCGTCGAGAGGAGGAAAATAATACGGGAAAATTACTTAGTGCGTCTGTAAAGGTGCGCTGTTTTTCAAATATTTAATTAAAAAGCACACAATGTTGTAGCGTGTAAATATGTACGTTAATATAAATGAAAGATTAAACCTTATTAAAGATGACCAGTCAAGTGCAGACTTGAGCAGTGTTTTTTTTTTCTTTTGTTCTTTAATTAACATTAAGAGACAGACAGCAAACTGCTCTCACGTTCAGACCAAATCTGACACACACATCTGACTGTGCTTACAAGGACACTTACCAAAATGGGTACTTTGACTTAATTTTGTGTGTATTTGGCCGTTTAAGACAAAAAGTAAACAGTTTTGTTTTGAGTACAGAAACCAGCTCTCAAATGCCAAATTATGTTTCTTGATTTCTTTGAACGTTTAAAATCATTGGAATGCTTACATTGGCGAAACTTAACACACGTGCAAATGATACACTTTTGTGAGGAGTCAAAAATAAAGCATTAAGCTAAAGGGGGGAATTTAACTGACAGAAGGTATTTTGAGCATGAACAAACGTGGCTACCTAATGGCGAGTTTTGATCTGGCTGTGTTGTCATCAGAAAAGCCTAAAAAAGGAAATCTGACAGTGGACACAAACCTGGATTGCATGAAGAGAATTGTCAATCCTCCAAGGAGAACTTCAGATAAAATATTGTTTTGTTCACTGGCAAAAGTCAATATCATAGTACACAGAGAAAGAATATGCACATTCAAATTTATACAGTACATTTATTTGTGTAGTAGTGTGTTGCATGTAAACAGAACATTCAAATTTGGATGTCTATTTTTACACATTTATTTCATGAAAATGAAATAGAAACAAGTATGTAAAGAACAGAAAATTGCCACAAAATGACATCTATCATCAGAGAGAGAGAGGGGGGAAAAAACACTATTGCTTTAAGTTTCCATCCTCTTGGTAGGGTTTGGTCTTAATTCTTATATGTCTAAGAATTAACTCACCAGTTTTGATCAGAAAGCCATGTTCACTGTTATAATTACTGTCAAAGTTATTGTGCGAAGCAGATGCAATGTCCTTACATATTTTATAGTTTGGGGAGAAAAGGTTCACATCCTGAGATTTAAATCAAAGGGACTGAGAAATAAAAAAATGTCAGCAATGTTCCTAATTTGTTCCTAATTTCTTTAAAAAAAAAAAGTCTGTTTTGTTTTTGTTTTGAAATAACAAAAGAACCTGTGATAATACCGTTAAAACACCAGATGGATCAGCAGTAACAGTAATACCTTTAAAAGCTTAACCATATCCATCCCCACAGAGCACACAAGTTTTTTTCAGGCTTTTAAAACCCTTAGAAATCTCCACAAACAGGACAGACGCAAGGCTTTTAATTTGTATTAAATGTCTGGTAAGGCATCTCTTTAGTGTGAATTCTTATTTGATGATTAAATCCTTTGTTTACAGCTGATTTTTTTTTTTTTTTATACAGAGAGCAGCTGAAACACTTTTACCCAGGATGACTTAACATGTGTCTTTCAAGGTATCCTTTACGTGTGAAAGATTTTCCACACTCAGAGCAGCTGAAAGGCTTTTCTGAAGAGTGAGTTAGCAAATGAACCGTAAGGTGTACTTTCTGTGTAAAACTCTTTCCACATTGAGGGCAGCTGAAAGACTTTATCCCAGTATGAATTAACATGTGATTCTTCAGGATTCCTTTACATATGAAACTCTTTCCACACTGAGAGCAGGTAAAAGGTTTTATTCCAGTATGAATTAACATGTGAGTCCTAAAGTATCCTTTACGTGTGAAAGACTTTCCACACTCAGAGCAGGTAAAAGGCTTTTCTGAAATGTGAGTTACCAAATGATCCTTAAGGTGTCCATGCTGTGTGAAACACTTTCCACACTGAGAGCAGCTGAAAGGCTTTATTCCAGCATGGATTAACATGTGCTTCTTAAGGCTTGTTTTACGTGTGAACGACTTCCCACACTGAGAGCAGCTGAAAGCCTTTTCTGAAGTGTGAGTTATCACATGATATTTAAGTTGTTTTTTCTTTGTAAAATTTTTTCCACACTGAGAGCAGCTGAAAGGCCTTTTGACATCTATTATTTGAACGCTGCAACTCACTGCTTTTTCTCCAGTCACATCATGATCGTTCTGACACTGATATTTCTCCTCCACCTCATTCAGATCTTGTCGTTCTTCTTTTACTTTTATCAGGCCTAAAATAAAATCATTAAAAAGATGAATATCAGTTGGAGCATTTGGGAAATAAAATAATAAAATATTTGTACAGACGAAAAGTTATGTCAAAACTATCCCTGTTCACACAGACACATGAAAACGACTAAATGCTGTATTGCAGTATGAATCAAAGGTATTAATTTTCATTTATTTTTATTAGGTTTCCTGAGATGCATGTATACATAATGCACTGCACATGGAACAATCTCAAATACTTTTAATATGTTTTACCATTACATCTGTCAAGATTAACTAATCATGTAAAGTGTTAATTTTAGCGTTATATTTAGATATACTCCCATCACATGAAAGGTCACAGCAGTGAGCAGATAAACTGGTGCTGTGTGATTGACAGCGCCAGCAAAAAGGGTTTGTTATTATTAGTTTTTTAATGATTTATTTTTGGCCTTTTTGTCATTATTTTGATAGGACAGATCATACAGGACAGGAAGCAAAGTGGGAGAGAGAGATAAGGGCGGGATCGTAAAGGTCCTCCAGCCGGGAATCGAACTCGGGACGCTCATAACGCAAGGGCGCTGCATGTGGGCGCACTGCCCACAAAGCTATCGGCGCCGACATTAAAATCGCAATTTAAATAAATTGTATTCATCCTGTTAGGTGAAATAATGTTAAGTTTAGTCACTGGCTTTATTTACTGTCACACACAAAACATTAAGCCATTATGAGAAAAAGAAAATCTTACCGAAATTGAACACTGAACACTTATCGAACATCACAGATCAGGCATTAGAATAAACAAGGTTATTTCCATGTTGTGACAGTGTTGTCAGGTATATAGTATCTTACAGTAAAAGTATGTTTGCAAACCTGCTGCAGAACTGTTACGGATTTACAGTGGAATGAGTCATTCACACGGCTGAAAATGACCACAGTCCTAGCAACTCGACTAGATTTAATATTTGGCTTTCGTCTACTAACACGAAACAAAGTGAATTTGTGCATGCAGTCTCACACGCTGCGAGTTCAACACAGTTTACGATTCCAAAAAGCGAAAATAAAGTCTGTTTATTAAATCGTCTCTGTGTCGGTTCAGTCACATTTCAATAAGAACTTGGATATAGGACTTTTTAATGACAGTTAAGGTCTTATTTTTACATTAAGGATCTGTGGACACGCGGTGTCTAAAGCTTTGTTGGCTTAATGCACCACAAACAGTCATTAAAGATGAATGAGAAGAGAAAAAAAAAATCACCTTCTTGTCCCTCATGTTTTATTCTCCAGGGTTCTGGTTCACTCGTGTCCTCCTCACTCTCCTCTTTAACAAACACCATCTTCACAGCAGCAGATCTCAGTTCAGCTGATTCTCCTCCAGATATTCCTGCTTTCTTAAGAACTTTGTCACGACTTTGAAGATGAGAATATTACAGGTATTTATTGACCTGATTCAAAAGCTGTAGTTTTCTATTTACAAAAACTACATTTATATTTTTTTAAAAATGTATAGAAATAGCATCACGACAAAACGGCAGAGAGAGCAATGAAACTAAACGTCTTCCTCTGAAGTTTAATGGTGTTTGCCAAACAAACGTGTGTGTTTTAGCGCCACTCGCTGGACTGGAGTGTGAAGCGTCGAGAGGAGGGAAAATAATACAGGGAAAATTACTAATGCGCCTATAAGGTGCACTGTAAACTCTGAAAACTGTAGACTCAATAGGGTAACATAAAGAAGACGAAAACAAGTAAGAGCATATTCACGTATTTGTGTTTGCTGTCTGGAGAGTGTCAAAGGTTTCTATTTTCAATGTGTTTCTAAAAAAGTTTAGCAGTGTAGTTGTGTTGATTTCTTGAATGCAACGGCCAATCAGAAGACAAGATTTTACTCAGTATTCAAAAAACTCCTCGATGGTACAACATGACTGCATTTTGAAATGCAATTCTACTCTATGACTACAAATTATCATATGCAGGAAAAGAATACTACCTATAACTTTAGGTTTTGCCACAAACTCAACTGACTCCTGTATGATTTCACGAGTCTCTTTCAGTCCTTAGAAGTGTGCATGAATTATACATAAAATTCAACATAAAATAATTCTTAGTGTTATTATGTGCAACCATAATCAAAGTCTCTCAGTGTTAAATATTCAAAAAAAAGACCAACTCAAACTCAGTTAAGAGATTATTATCCTACAACTACACAGCCCAGCCTAAGACATAGGCTAAGACAGGGAGATGCTCTGGCGTTTTACTTTCGCCTTTGAATTTGCAATCGTGCATACTTACTAAAAGACTATATATATATAAAGACAGTAGAGGTGGTGCGGTTGGCAAGTAATGTAACGGCCTATATGCATTTTTCTGATGGGCTCTTGAGAAAGCCATCCTGTTTGTTTCCTTTATTCTACAAAAGCACAATGTTTGATTTTATTGTGAATGTAAATGCATAAAAGAAATATTTAGAATAGTTTTAAATAATGTCTTATGACTTGTGTCTTACGTCTTACGCAATGAAGGAGTAGGCTGTTTTAGTAACAAATTTTAAGTGGTAACATTACATTGACATTAAAGATCTAATCTGGTCTTTATTGAAAATAGGTAATTAAAGATTAATAAATATTGTATACTAATATGAAATATTTTATCCTTTTAAATTGGCCTAGGAGGCTTAAGCTATATGTATTACAGTAAACTGAGTAGTTGCAATTCATCACTTCCACCGCTGTGGACATCCTAATTAACTGAAGTCCTCAAGATCACAAGCACACCTGAAAAGATGCACAAGTAGCACAGAACCCGATGAAAACAATATAGAAATGAGCCTGTTAAATGCCACTTAAACCATGTAAAATGTGTTTGATGCTTGTGTAAATAATATGAACTGTTGGTATCATGTCAGAAGACTGAATAAACGCATGTTGATGTGATGACGTCATTAACAACAGATAACAACAAAACAAAAAACAACAAAACATCTATAAAACAACACATCAAACAAAAATAAGGATCACTTACAGACAAACAGCCAGTGCATTCAGTCTCAGCCACGTGTGGAGTAAAATATAGTTTATTAGGCTATTAAAAGCTGTATTGAGGAATTTAAAACAGAATGTGCTCTCATGGCACAAGAACGATTTGTAAAAAGTTTCTACTTCCCTTCATGACAGAGTAAGCAAACTACAAGTGACAAACAAGACAACTGAACATTGTATGAAACTCATAGATATTTCTATTTGTGTTACAAGACTACGGGAACCAGATGAGTCCTCTGCACAATCTGATTTTGCTGCAGGCTGGAATTAAAATGCTGGTTTGGTCTGGCCAGAGGAGAACTGGCCTCCTGACTTAGCCCCCAAGTTTCTTTTTTTCTACATTTCTGTCACTGATGAAGTTTTTGTTCCTTGCCGCTGTCGCCTCTGGCTTGCTTAGTTGGGGACACTTCATTTCCGGCGATATCACTGATTCGATTGCAGAGATACTCTTTGAAATAAACTGAGCTGGATGATGACATCACTGAATCAATGATGAACTGCCTTTAACTGAATACTGAGTGTTTACTCTTGTCCTTTTGCATTATACTGTAAAGCTGCAATACAATCTGTATTGTTAAAAGCGCTATATAAATAAAAGTGACTTGACTTAAAGTGCTGAAGATGATCTACTTACTGTGATTGTTTTTTGTATGATTGTGCAGAGCAGATGAACGACTGAAACTCTTCTCACATGCATTGCAGTGATACGGTTTCTCTCCAGTGTGGATCCTTTCATGTCTTTTCCGATTTGCTGAATCACTGAATCTCTTGTCACAGTGTGAACACTCATATGGTTTCTCTCCAGTGTGAATCCTCTGGTGCAGTTTCAAACGTTCAGCTGTAATAAAAGTCTTTTCACACTCAAAGCACATGTACTCTCTCTCACCAGTATGTATTTTCTGATGTTTCTTTGCATTTTGTATACATGAAAAACTCTTTCCACACAAACGGCATGAATGTGGTTTCTCCTTTGTATGAACTCTAAGGTGCTTCTTTAGGGCTGCGACCCTCAAAAACGTTTTGCCGCATTGATCACATGTGTACAGTCTCTCTCTAGTGTGGATGTTCACGTGTACCTTAAGTTTTGCTGAGTGTGCAAAACTCTTCCCGCACTGATCACATGTGTAAGGTTTCTCTCCTGTATGAACTCTCATGTGAACATCAAGGTTATATTTGTTTGACAAACTCGTTCCGCACTGAGTGCAGGTGAAAACAATTTTGCCTCTTCTTTTATTTAAACCTTTCAGTTTGATTTTAAAGCAACTCAAAGGTTTTTTTCCAGGTTTGACATGAACTTTCTCCTTAACTTCACACAATTCTTCCTTCTCATCATTTTCTTCAATCAACTCTGAAATAAAAGTAGAAATAGCTAATTTTCAGTAACTGGTAAAAAGCAATGTGAACATAAATATGAACCCTGATGTAACAGTGTAAAGTGCACAATTACGACACCAAATTTTGGTCATTTTGATGCCTTTTTATTAATTATACATCCCTGAAACTTTCCAAGAATGAGGTACACTGATCTTTAAATTATTATTT
The DNA here is from genome assembly GCA_012976165.1 of Labeo catla. Classification (NCBI taxonomy): domain Eukaryota; kingdom Metazoa; phylum Chordata; class Actinopteri; order Cypriniformes; family Cyprinidae; genus Labeo; species Labeo catla. The sequence continues at coordinate 31,750 of VONZ01002128.1, forward strand.
TTAAAATATTACAGGCACAAATTCCACATTTCTATAGGGAGAACTATTATCTATGTGTATCTACACAATTATATAACATATATTTTGTTGAAAAAATGTAACCAGTTTGTAGTTTGCTTCATAACCATCAGCACTTAAGAATGAATAATAAACACCAACCTGTTTGTTCTTCAGTATCTTCTTCGTATTTCATTCTGCAGGGTTCTGGATCTCTCATCATCTCTCTGCACTGAAGAAAAAAAAATGTGGTGTCATAAAATATATTACATTGACCATCATTAGTTCTACTTATAATATTCAAAATCAAGTTGTTGCTCAGCCCCTTAGCCCGGACCCCGCGCTTACACCCTGGAAGGGTTAATGGCGAGGAGTCGGGGTGGAGGAGGGATGCTGACGACTAGAGATGAGGAAGGTAAGGCTGTTTAGATTATTTATGGGCGTCCTCCCGGGCCGGCGGGATGGACAATGTGATTGCTGATGGTGAATTGGCCAAGTTAATTATCTGTGCGTGCTTCTCCCGAAATTTGTTAATAAATCACGTGTTCATCAAGGCTTCTTTTCTGTTTAAAAGTGCAGGTGAAAGGCTTGATTTTATTATGAATTTTCATGTGATTTTTAAGGTATTTTTTACAAGTGAATGCATTTCCACACTGAGAGCAGCTGAAAGGCTTCTTTTCTTTGAATGTTGCTTTTTGAGCAACTGTTTTGGAGCAACTCACTGATTTTTCTCCAGTGGTGACATCTTGAGCTTTCTGATCCTGATGCTTCTCTTCCACTTCATTCAGATCTTGTTCTTCTTTCACTATAACCAGGCCTACAATGAAAACATTAACGTATTTAAAATTATTTGGGACATTTGGGAAAAAAAAATAAATAAATAAAAAACTTGAACTTGTCCACTCTTTGTGAATCTCCCCCACATTTTTGAATGGGTTTTGTTTCACAGTTCTCTCCAGGGTGCGGTTATCCCTATTGCTTGTACACTTTTTTCCACCACATCTTTTCCTTCCCTTCGCCTCTCTATTAATGTGCTTGGACACAGAGCTCTGTGAACAGCCAGCCTCTTTTGCAATGACCTTTTGTGTCTTGCCCTCCTTGTGCAAGGTCTCAATGGTCGTCTTTTGGACCACTGTCAAATCAGCAGTCTTCCCCATGATTGTGTCGCCTACAGAACTAGACTGAGAGACCATTTAAAGGCCTTTGCAGGTGTTTTGAGTTAATTAGCTGATTAGAGTGTGGCACCAGGTGTCTTCAATACTGAACCTTTTCACAATATTCTAATTTTCTGAGATACTGAATTAGGGGTTTTCATTAGTTGTCAGTTATAATCATCAAAATTAAAAGAAATAAACACTTGAAATATATCAGTCCGTGTGGAATGAATGTATACATTATACAAGTTTCACTTCTTGAATGGAATTAGTGAAATAAATCAACTTTTTGAAGATATTCTAATTATATGACCAACACATACATTATATATATATATATATATATATATATATATATATATATGCTGTAGGGAACGTACAAAACAAAAATCCAATGTCAGGGGTGAGTACAATTGAGAATAGAAATACAGGTTACAAAATCAGGAAAATATTATGAGAATGACACAATGAGACAGTTTTAAGGGCTTTGGAATTGCTGGATGTAAGAAGAGATGAACCACGTTAGTCAAAGTCAAAGTAAAATGCGCACATGCATTTACAAGCTATTTAAAAGCAAATAAAAGCAAGGAAAAGAGGGAAAACTCCAACGAACTACCTCACCGTCACAAGCCTACTGGAGTAGTGTGTTTTTATTTGGGGGGTGGGAGAGGCTGTTGTTTGGGCTGTCTTGTTGAGCATAGTGGCACTGAGAACATTATATTTGACACTTTATTTTCCAAATGTAATAGGATTAGTCCAACAAATCGTTCAGTTAGTAATGCATATACCGAACGTTTCAATACAAATAATCATTACACACCTACTTTGTTCACCAGTTTATTTATTCATCTAATCTACATTTTTATAATTAAACTTGGTGAAAGTTATTTGTAATTTTACATTAGCCATATACCATGGTGTATTTGTATTTTTTTAGTTCATTTAGTTAATACATAAATCATTTCCTATGTTTAATATAAGCGAGTTTGTAATACCTGCTGTTTTGTTGTTGTCTATTAAACTAATTGGCGTGGAATTTCCGCTAATTTAAAAGTGAAAGTAAAATGTGCGCGTGCATTTAAAAGCTATTTAAATGCGAAGAAAAGCTTGGAAGAGAAGAAAAAACTCTCATGTACTCCCTCACAACTCCTCCCTCATAATTAGTAATTCGAAATCGATTTATTTTTATCTTTGAAACAGATTTGTTACGTGACAGCCTTAATTAAAGTTTCTTATAAGTCAAGATCATGTTACCTACATCACATAATAGTAATAGTCATCACTCAAATTCATGCACGACTCTACATTATCTGTGCATGTGTATACGACTCTAATACATTTATAAAATAATTACTTTATAACGAATTTATCTTTTATGTCTATTATATACTACACAACATTATTATATTATTTTCAAATCAGATCAGTGGTTGGGACATATATATTCCCCATGTGGTCCAACAGTGAAAGAAAAGAGCAGTCAGAATAAACTTTTTTTTTTCTTTCCACAAAGTACAGTGTCAAATTTACAACAATTATTTTTAGACGGAAAACAGGTAAACCTTTGTCCACAAAATCAAGTAAATCTGATGCGTCTTACACATTGCATGATGGATATGATATGAAAGGCGGATTTAAGACGTTTTAATGATAATTAAGCCCTTATTTTTACATTAAGGAATGTAAAGCTTTTTAGCCATCCACAGACACCGCGTTAAATCTTTGTTAGTTTAATGTACCACAAACTCATTAAAGATGAATAAAGAATAAACACCGACCTCCTTGTTCTTCGTGTTTTATTCTCCAGAGTTCTGGTTCCTCTTGTTTTATTCTCAAGGGGTCTTGTTCACTCGTGTCCTCTTCACTCTCTTCTTTAACAAACACCATCTTCACAGCAGCTGATCTCACTTCAGCTGATTCTCCTCCAGATGTTCCTGCTTGCTTCAAAACTTAGTCACGACTATAGCAGGTATTTATTAACCTGATTCAAAAACTGCATTTTTATATTTACAAACAGTACATTTCTAACAGTTGGTATGAAGACAGACCCACGAAAAAACAACGGACAGCACTAATCTTTTTCCTCTGAGGTTTAATGGTGATTGGCAAACAAACACATGTATCTTAGCGCCACCCGCTGGACTGGAGTGTGATGCAGTGATTTCTTTTCTTTTTTAAAAAGCCGATCTGCACAAAGAAATGAAAAGAACTTAAAATTATAGACTCGCATGGTATTCGATCAACACCAGCAGTCTTCATGAGTGAGGATTAGAAAAGAAATAACCTAAGTTAGAGAAGTTAAATATTTCAGTGAAAGTCACACAAGGTTCCTTAATAGTTAAGGGTAATTTCACAGAATGGTTGCTATTTGCTTACAAAACTCTTCCAAAATATCTGGACTAGTTTGTATGTGAGGTGTGTGTAAATTAATTATCACTTCAAATGTTATCTGCAATGTTTAAGGTGTTTTCATTTAGGTGGGATCCAACACAAAATATATTTATGTACATAATTGTGCAGGAAATATTAAACATTAACATACAGTCCCCTCCAAAAGTACTGGAACAGTGAGGCCAATTCCTGTATTTTTGCCATAGACTGAAAACATTTGGGTTTGACCTCAAAAGATGAATATGAGATGAGATCAACATTATTTTCAGGTATTTACATCTGGATACAAAAGATGGCTCCTTTTGCTTGATCCCACCCATTGTTCATGTGATCAAAAGTATTAAAACTGACTTAGATTAAATTGAATAAGACTTAATATTTAGTCGCAAATCCTTTGCTTGCAAGCCTGTGACCCACTGACATCACCAAACTTTTGCATTCTTCTTTAGTGAGGCTTTTTCCAGGCTTTTTCCAGGCTTTTGCCATAGCTTCTTTCAGTTTTTTTTTGTTTTTTTTTTTGGTTAATTGCACAGCCCTAAAGTACAAAAGAGATCTGGCTTGTCGATTGCAAAATAACAAAAATGCATCAGTGACAATATTCTTAGTCGCATGTATTTATGTATCAATAATAAATTGTAAGTGTATTTCCTTAATTTCCCCAGCACCGAAAGCAGAACCAGTAACATTAGAGCTTATCAATACTACAGTCTTTTGTAATTTAGCCACAGGGTTTATTTAATACTGAGTTCATACGACTTACAAGAGAAGCAAACAAGCATTAGTTGCGAAACTACATTACAGTACATCTTGCAGCTGCATTTCCTGAAAACATCTTAAGTGGAAGAATAAGTAACCTTAGAAAAGCAACAATGAAGAACATTTAAAAAAATAAAATAAAATCTCAGTCTCTCTTGAAAGTGCTGGCCTCCTGAACAAGAACAATTTGTAAAAAGCTTCTACTTTCCTTCACGAAAGAGTAAGCAAACTACTAGTGATGCACATGCATTATAAGACAATTGAACAATGTGAAACTCATAAGAGAAAACAATTACATCATTTATATCATGAAGCAAAATTAAAATAATTAAACTTTTGACATTGTTCTCTGGGGATCTGAATCTCACAGTTGAATCTGCTGGTTTTAAAGATGAAGATGAACTTTATTCACTCTAAAAAAAACTTTAGATAATGTTTCTTTGTCATGTCACTTGTAGTGACAGATTTATCCAGATGATATTTTAATGCTTGATGCATTATTGTGTCACATTTGGTGAGGACGGGGCATCAGACCTGGATGTCCTGGATCTGAAGATGATCTACTTACTGTGATTGTTTTTTGTATGACTCTGTAGGGAAGATAATTGAATGAAACGCTTCCCACATGCAGTGCAGTGATACGGTTTCTCTCCAGTGTGGATCCTCTCATGTGCTTTCAGATTTGAAGACTGATGAAATCTCTTGTCACAGTGTGAACACTTGTAAGGTTTTTCTCCAGAGTGAATCCTCTCATGCATTTTTAAACCGTTTGCAGAGGTAAAAGTCTTTTCACACTCAAAGCACATGTACTGTCTCACACCAGTATGTGTTTTCTGATGGTCTTTCAAACTTTGTACACGTGAAAAACTCTTTCCACACAAATGACATGAATATGGCTTCTCCTTTGTATGAACCGTCAGGTGTGCCTTCAGGTTTGAAGCCCACAAAAATGTTTTGTTGCATTGATCACATGTATACAGCTTCTCTTCAGTGTGGATGTTCATGTGGTCTATAAGGGTTGATGATTTTGCAAAACTCTTCCCGCACTGATCACAAGGATACGGTCTCTGTCCAGTATGAACTCTCATGTGAACCTCAAGTGTATATTTGCCCGTAAAACTCTTTCCACATTGATTACATGTGTACGGTTTCTCTCCTGTATGACTTTTCACATGTGACACAAGGCTTCCTTTTTGTGAAAAAGTCTTGCCGCACTGATCACATGTGTGCGGTTTCTCTCCAGTGTGGATCCTCTCGTGTGTTTTCAGGTGTGCTGACCGACTGTATCTTTTGTCACAGTGTGAACACTTGTAAGGTTTCTCTCCGGTGTGGATGTTCATATGTTCCTTAAGGCCTGATGAGTTTGTAAAACTCGTTCCACACTGATCACAAGTGAATGGCTTCTCTCCTGTATGAACTCTCATATGTGCCATAAGGTGTCCTGTTCTAGTGAAACTCTTCCCACACTGACCACATGCGTGCCGTTTATCTCCAGTGTGGATGTTCATGTGATCCTTAAGGTTTGATGATTGAGTGAAACTCTTTCCACACTTATCACAAGTGAACGGTTTCTCTCCAGTATGAATTCTCATGTGATACACAAGATTTGTTTTGCATGTGTAACTCTTTTCACACTGAGTGCAGGTGAAAGATTTTCCGGCTCTTATTTTCTGTTTTTCTCTAGTGTGGATGTTCATATGTTCCTTAAGGTTTGATGAGTATGCAAAATCCTTCCCACACTGATCACAAGTAAACGGTTTCTCTCCAGTATGAACTCTCATGTGTCTTGTAAGGTGTCCTGTTCGTGTAAAACTCTTTCCGCACTGATCACATGTGTACATTTTCTCTCCAGTGTGGATCTTCATGTGATCCTTAAGGTTTGCCGATTGTGCAAAACGCTTTCCACACTGATCACACATGAACGGTTTTTCTCCAGTATGAAAATTCATATGTGCCACAAGGCTTCCTTTTTGTAAAAAACTCTTCTCGCACTGCTTACACTTGTGCGGTTTCTCTCCAGTGTGGATCTTCTCATGTATTTTCAGATGTGTTGATCGACTGAATCTTTTCTCGCAGTGTGAACACTTGTAAGGTTTTTCTCCAGTGTGGATGTTCATGTGTACCTTCACGTTTCCCAATTGTGCAAAACTCCCACATTGATCACAAGTGAATGGCTTCTTTCCAGTATGAACTCTCATATGACACTCAAGACCATTTTTATGTGTGAAACTCTTTCCACACTGAGAGCAAGTGAAAGATTTCTTGGCTATACTTTTCTTAAATTTTTTCCATTTGGTTTGAGAGTAATTCAGAGGTTTTTCTCCAGTTTTAGTATGATTTTTCTCCTCAACTTCACTCCGTTCTTCATTCTCCTCATTTTCTTCAACTGACTCTGAAATAAAATAAAAAATGGTTCATTTTTAGTTACACAACAACAACAGAGCACTCTGAATGAATGCAAAAATGAACCATGATATAATAATGGAAATAGGGCTGGCCGATATGACCAAAAATCAAAAACTAAATTAATTTTTAATAATTATTACACTTTTAATAATTATTTTATTTTTAACATTTGTTCATATTCTAAAATTTTAAATAAATGTAATTTAATGAAATGAATATAAAACATCAATTTCAACATCATTTTAAAAAAATGCACCAAAATTTTTATTTTTTTCATGGAAGTCTACAAACATTACTGTTCAAGTAAGTAATATAGCCTAAAAAAGAAATCTAATAAAATAACTACAAATAACACTGCATAGCTTGCACTGTATAATTTGATAGATGAATGCTTATTAAAGCTAATGTTTTTAATTTAAGAGCTGTGAGTGATTTTGTTGTTTGATTAATATTGCTGGCCCAATCTTCAGAAGGTGACTGCATATATATTGACTAGGACTGCACAATTAATCAAATTTTTTAATCGTGATTATGATTACAGATACCACAATTATGTAATCGTTCAAATATTCATAAAATCACTTAAATGTTCATAAAATAAAATCCCTACATTATTCTGCTTGCTTAAGATGTCTGTATGTGTGTGTAAGAGTGTGTATTTTTCCTACAGGCTATCTTGAGGGTTTTTTTCATTGTTTTAATTTGCAAATTTTGTACTTTTTTATATTTAAAGAAGAAACTATAAATAAACTTGTGGTGTGCAGATGCTTCAAAATATTAAAAAAGCTTTAGCTTTGCTTCAAATTAATAATCACAATTACAATTTCAAGGGTATAATCGACAATTATAATTTTTGTCATAATCATGCAGCCCTAATATTGACACATATTGTATTAACATGTCCTGCAATGTAGCAACAGTGAAGACTGCATTTTACAGCAGTCATCGATTGTGTAAGCAAACGTTTGAATGTAAAAAAAAATAAATAAATAAATCCAAGGCACGCGGTAGTGTGCCTCAAGCTTTATAACCTTTAGCCTCATTTATGAAAAATAAAAACCTACCTGTTTGTTCTTTAGTATCTTCAGTGTGTTTGATTCTGCAGTGTTTTGTATCTCTCATCTTCTCTCTGTCCTCTTTAATAAACTCAGTCTTTGCAGATGTCAGCTCTTCCTGATGATTTGACGCTCATCTTATAATAGGTATATTCCAGCATTTATTACTGAGTGTGGATTGTTGTGGGAGGTGCTTCACTGAACATGAATGTCTGTGAAAGAAGCAGATCTGCCAAAATGAACAATAAATCAGTTACTGAGTTTGTTTATTTACTGATTTATTTATTTCACATTTAAGCATTTGTAAGTGAAGGGGGTGTCCTCTAAATTCTAAATTCTATCTTTGAGGAGACAAGAGCCTACATACAAAAACACAAATAAAAAGTATTGCCTCTTTGTAGATCATAATATATTTTAAAAAAAATGGTGTCAACACAAAGAGCACATCAGTTTAAAATGCTTATTCAGTAACACTGCACTCACATATGTGCTAATTCACACATTCTATGCATTTCATAACCACATGAGACACTTTAAATCTATGCATGAACATAAACAGATTAATATTTTATCATAAATCTGTTCATATCCATGTTTAAAATCTCCCATGTGGCTTACATAGGCTCAATATGAGTTATTTATCAGTGTCTGTAAGTAATTTTAACCATGTAAAGAGACTATGACAGATTTGTTCTGCCAAAGATAAAGGACAGAGTAATAACGTTATAAATAAAATCTCATCAGCAAAACTTGATAATGGTTTGCAATAATTCCCTAACAGATTACAAGACATTAGCAGCAATCGAAACAATTATTTACATGCAAAAACACAAAATCCCTCACGTCTGAATGAATTTAAAATGTTTTCCTCACATGCTATTTTGAGTCTTTCTTTAGTTTAGCAAACCCAGAAAGGAGCGCTGTACACGATTAAAACGACGTCGTATGTTGTTGAATAAACATACTGTGTAAAGTGTTTTTTTTTACAGTTATGTAAATATGTGAAATACCGTCAACTCTTCATCTCTCCTCAGAATACTCGACGCTGAGTGAACGCGCGCCAGTGATGACGTCATCGCCGCGAGCCGTGAACATCAGAAAAGCGCCAAATTATATTTAAAATGACAAATCAACTATTAAACAACACATCAATCACAATCAGGTATACTAATGTAGACAAACAGTCTACATTAGTCTACATACGCCTCATTCGATCGCAGTCATGTGTGGAATAAGATATTGTTTATTAAGTAGACAAGCTTTATTCAGAAATGTAAAACAGAAAGCACAGCATCAGACATACAAAAATAAGGCTTAATGGCTTTTCAGATATTAAAACTAAAATTCGAAAATTACCTGATGCAAATACAATCAGCAGACAATAAAAAAAGGTCATATTTAATCAATAATTACACAAAGTATGGATGGGATTGCTATCATTAAGGTTTTAATGGCATACACTGTAAATAATATTGGTTGTTTTCACAGTATATTACTCTATTTTTAAGAGTTCCCTGCTGTACAATTTGCATACATAATGTTTCTGTGAATGTTCCTATTGTATACATTGCATACAGTATGTTACTGTTGATTTTCAGTGCATTCAGGGTAAATATTAGTCTACTGTAATATAGTAGTAGGCTTACTGAAAGACAGTGAAAAACAACCACACGACTCAACGGCTCTGTAAGAGACTAGTCTTGAAAACAAAAGTCGTTAGAGTACGTTAACAAGTTAAAAATGAATCTTGGTGTGTCTTAAAATTATTACAGCCTCTTCTTCAGCTTTCTGAACAAGAACAGTTTGTAAAAATCTTCTACTTCCTTTCATGAAAGAGTAAGTAAACTACAAGTGACACATATGCATAATAAAACAAGTGAACATAATATGAAACTCATAAGAGAAAATTTGTGTCATGAAACAAAATTATATACAAGAATAAAACAAACTTTTTGACGCTGTTCTTTGGGGAGGAGCTGCATATTTGAGTTGATCAACAGCTGAATCTGCTGGTTTTGAAGATGAAGATGACCTTTATTTACTGTTAAAATTTTAAATAATGTTTTGTTGTCATCTCGCTTGTAGTGTCTGATTAGGACAGATTTATCCTGATGATATTTTATTGCTTGATGCATTATTGTGTCACATTTGGTGAAGATGTGGCGTCAGACCTGAAAGTGTCTACTTACTGTGAAATTTTTTTGTATGACTACGTAGAGATGTTGAATGACCGAAACGCTTCCCACATGCAGTGCAGTGATACGGTTTCTCTCCAGTGTGGATCCTCTTGTGTGTTCTCAGATTTGTTGACTGAGTGAATCTCTTGTCACAGTGTAAACACTTGTAAGGTTTTTCTCCAGTGTGAATCCTCGTGTGCAGTTTTAAACAGTTCGCTGAAGTAAACGTCTTTTTACACTCAAAGCACATGTACTCTTTCACACCAGTATGTATTTTCTGGTGTTTTTTCAAATTTTGTTGACATGAAAAACTCATTCCACACACATTACATGAGTGTGGCTTTGCATTTGTATGAAGTGGCAGGTGTCTCTTCAGGTCTGAAGCCCACAAAAATATTTTGTTGCACTGATCACATGCATACAGTTTCTCTCCAGTGTGAATGTTCATGTGTTCTTTAAGATGTCCTGATTGTGTGAAAGTCTTTCCACACTGATCACAAGTGAATGGTTTCTCTCCAGTATGAACTCTCATATGTGATGTAAGATGTGCTGATTGTGTGAAACTCTTCCCGCAATGATCACATGTATATGGTTTCTCTCCAGTATGAAGTCTCCTATGTGCTGCAAGATGTGCTGATTGTGTGAAACTCTTCCCACATTTATCACAAGTGAACGGTTTCTCTCCACTATGAACTCTCATGTGAAGATCAAATTCATATTTGCTTGAGACACTCTTTCCACACTGAGTGCAGGTGAAAGATTTCTTGGCTCTCCTTTTCTTTAACTCTTTCTGTTTGGTTTGAGAGCAACTCAAGGGGTTTCCTCCAGTTTTGACAGGAGTGTTCTCATCAACCTCACTCAATTCTTCATTCTCCTTGATTTCTTCAATCAACTCTAAAACTAAAAGTAAAAAAGATTAATTTTCAGTAACTTCCTACGAGCAGAGAAATGTGAACAGAGAAATGAACCCTGATACCATTGTAAAGTTGATAATTATTATCTAAAATTTTGATGTGTTTCAAAAATCCAATTTCAGTGATGACTAATCTGAACACCTCTGATTGGCCACTGCAACACAAGCTCAAGAGAATTGTGTGTGATTGGTTATAATGCGCAATGCTGTAAAAAATAAATATGAAGCAGGATGGGCAGATCTAAATTTAAAGGTGCAATTGACACTTTTCATTTCATTTTCACCTTATTATACATCACAAAAGAAAAAAGAGGCGAAATGTGCAAGATAAGATCACTCATCTTACTAAAATTGTTTTTTTTGCTTGCCCGTTATTACACATATACAACAACAATTATTATTCTGTCCAATTCAAAAAGACAAAAGAAAAAAAAAAGCAGTTTTGGGGGGATTTATGCTATTTTAAGCTTTATTTGCCAGAATTGGTCAAAATTTGTGGAAAATGAGTTTCATTTAGAGATGGCAGAAGGGTGCGCCCAGGGCTCCATATAAGCTAGAAATGCCACATCATTCTTCTATAGTATTATTCAGGACCGACTGGCAACCTCACTGATTAAGGAATGCTCTTGATGTGAGATTTAGTTGCAAATTAAAGAGGGTAATTGTAGTCTTTCTGTATGTCTTTTCATCTTTAACATACATGCTTGCAGAGATGCTAGCAGATGGGAATACTAGAACACTGACAAGCTTTTTTTTCTGCTCCATTACTTGTGGGTGCATCCTGTGTCGTCACATGTCAAACCAAATACATTACAGTAATAACATTTCACTATTTCTGCCACAACACCATGGTATACTGTAATTAGCATTACTTCTTCTGGTTTTCTACATCAGTGTTATTTGATCTGTTTATTTTTAATGCTTTAGCTAGGCCTACATTATTGTAGAGCTGTAAATATTTTTCCTATTACAGCAAATCTAAATCTGCTTGAAGCTTTATAACATCAGCACTATTAATAAAGAAATGAAAAAAATAAACACCAACCTGTTTGTTCTTCGGTGTGTTTCATTCTGCAGGGTTCTGGATCTCCCATCTTCTCTCTGTCCTCTTCCTGATGCTTTGATGCTTGGCTACACTTGTAAACTGATGAGAATATTCCAGCATTTATTGATTAACTGCAGTGGGCGGGGCTTCACTGATGATGCGATTATTGTGGGAGGAGCTTCACTGAAGGTGAATTGTAGCATGGGAGGAAAATATAAAAAAATATTATCACTTAATGGGATTGTTTTAACAGCACAAAATAAAGAATGTAATGTTTTTCAAATATAAATAATGGCAAATAATAATAATCATTATTATTATTATTATTATTAAATAAACACAGAAATACATCTAGAGATTTGTAACCAACAGATACCCCCAGCTGGTCAGGGGCACCAGGGTGTTCTTTGTGTGAGGCCCCCCTTAATCATTATGCTTTACTGGAAAAACGTATTTAGTGCCATACTTGGTCCACACGCAAATAGTAAGGTCAACTAGTGTAACGAACGTTGTTCCCTACGGCTGTCACCAATTTTGAATGGACGACGCACACAACGACTCTGGTTGTTAGTTATTTTATTCACCACAGCAACGATGATCGTGTCTGAGAAATACATCAATATGTATTAATATACCGGATGACATTGCAGACACAGACATAACTAAAATAAAGAACATAAAATGAACAACTAACTCTTATTAAGGGTAAACTCACTGTGTGTTATCGATTCAACAATACAATGCTACACTAGCAGCAGCACGTGTCAGTCTCACTATACAAGACATTGAGCACGACGATAATTATTCGACAAAGTTTGATCTGAGATGTAAACTCCTCCAAAACATTATACATCCGTTGAAATAAGCACACATAACCCTTCTACATCAGAAAAACTCATAGTAAACACACTTTCGTATTTTAAACAAACTGAACTGGAGAGAGGAAATACACGCTTACCCACAGCTGCGTTAACCATTTTCTGCTGAACTACGGTACGAAAATGGATCAAATAACGCTAACGTCTGCAATGACCACTAGAAGGCACCAAAACACCATTTGATTTAGCTCATCCTTCCAATTTCATGAATTTCTACATAATGAATATCGTCAACATTAATGTTCTTTTTAACTCCGTTACACTAGCATACACACATATTGAGCCACATTGAATCCTACCGTGTTTTAGGATTCACAGTTCTTTCTTAGTCTTATTAAGTGCGCAGCCATAGTAGGTTACTCTCTCAATAGTCAAAGTGCAAACAGAGACCGATTTTTTCAACCATAATACAGAGCTATAGACAACTAATCAACTTATTATAGCCAATATACTCATAACAGCCTAGATATGTTTTGTAGTGTAGTTTGCGCGCATCAGGGAGTCACTCTCAAAACACGGGATGTTAAAATGGCTCTCGGTGGTGCTGAGCATGCATTCTACAATAAAATACATTATTTTTATCAGACGCTCTGCAGTGAATCCTTTGTTTGCGTTTAAGTAAATTTAAAATAATAAAACATAGTCTGGCCAATCCGAGGCCTCTGCTCACGTGGGGCCCCAGTCTAGGGAAGCCTCGTTAATCTGCGCCTGTCAGTATGTTGCCACCAGATCTCCTGTAAATTGCCACTTAAAGCTAAATTCATTGAAGACATAAGCATAATAAAAGTGGTAAACACAGGAACTATTGACATGAAACAAAGTCTTTTCAGCAGCTCTCTTAATATTGATGAGCCTCAGACTATCAACAATCATTCAACAAAACATTCAGGATCATTATCAGATCATCTCACTTTATTCAGAGTGTTTGCTGTTAAAAAACTGATTATTTAAGTCAGTATGTATGATAAAAGTCTATAAAAGTGTTAGGCTGAAAGACAGTACTGTTATTTCTCACAATGTGACATAAAACATCAATAATACAAAAACACTGTAAATAACTATCCTACAACACCTTAGACTGACATGTTCACATTTTTTATTAACTATATTAATTGCAATAAAGTAATTAGATCTTTAACATTTTACAGTTTTTCATGTACAGAAACTGACAATGATCTTAAAACCTTTAAACATAAAGAGCACCAGCAATATTTAACGTTTTCACCTATATTCACATTTATGAATAGATTTGAAATTCCCCATGGTCATTACTCATTACAGGGACAACAAAGTGTTTAGAAGTTTTATATTTAGATTTTAATTTCAATATGTAAGCATAATCTCCCCAAGATTTAGTGATACATTTGTGCAAATGTAATGTAGCTACAATAAAGAAAGTTAAATGAAAAATAGAAGTTAAAAAAATAAAAAAATAAAACCTTAGGAGGAAAAGATCTATATTCAAACATTCACCAACAAAGCCCGCCAGTAATAACCAACAGCAGAGTCTTCTGAGGAGATTCTGAGTTCAGCAGTTCGTTTTTTATTTGCACAACTATTAAACACTTTAAGAGAGACATAAATCTTGATTTAAACATCTACTACTCTTCAATGCAAATGCAAGATTTACTTTCATGTCATTTTGCAACGGGCCACTTTGCTTCTCTTCGTCCTATTGTAAGTCAGTAAAGAAAGAGATCTGTCTCATTCACTGTCCAGTTTTATTGTATATTCATTCTGTTTGTATCAGGAATCATTTTAGTTCTGAAAGCCATGAAGTTGCCAATTATAATTGCTTTTAGGGCTTCCCTTGATTTATTCTCTCAACATAGGTTTTGAAATGCCTAATAAATTATATTTCATCGCACACGTGACTGTTATTGAATGAGATTGCTGTTTGTCTACAGTACTAAATTTCACCCTTGATATCCAGTATATACATTTCAAAGAGTTTGTTCTCAGGTGATGTTTCCATTCACACCATGAGGTTTCATGAAGTCAGAACAATTACTTAAAACTTTAAACAACACACATATATTACAGAAACTGAATTGATTATAGCTAGCTTAGCATAAAGAGAGCAGATGCAATAGAGATAAGCAGTGTGTAATTCTTGTTGTGTGATTATGTATAGTTTTGTTGTTGTAGATGTTTTGTTGTTGTGAATAGAATTTGGCGCTGTTTTTTAATTTATTTATTTGGCGCGTCTTTGAATACAGTTGGTGGTCAATGATGTCACCGCTCGCGCGTCGAGTCTTCTGTGGAGAGGCGAGCAGTTCACGGTATTTCACATAATTACACAACCGTCAAACACACTTCAAACAGTTTGTTTAAGCACAGGCTCTTTTTTGTATTGTTTTAATCGGGTTCAGGGCTACTTCTCTGGCGTCTTCCTACTAAACATTTAGTGCAGCAGCAGCGAGCACGTGAGGAAAATATTATGAGTTCATTCAGTTCGTTTGTGTGATTGTTTCGATGTTTGGACTTTGTCCATATTGTGAGAGATAACAGTTTTTCTTTCTGTAGAGCAGTTTTATAGACTCAACACTCTGAATAAAGTGAGATGATCTGCTGATGATCCTGAATGTTTTGCCGAATGAGTGTTGACGGTCTGAGGCTCATCAATATTAACAGAGCTATAGTTCCTGTAATAGCTCCTGTTTTCACCTCATTTATTATGCTGATGTCTTCAGATCTCCTGTAAATTGCCACTTAAAGCTTATTTCATCGGTGTTGACAGGCTGAGGGTATTTGTTGGTTACAAATCTGTACATTTACTTCTGAGTTGTTTTCAAATGTTTTCAACTGATTTTGTTACCATTATTTATATTTGAAATAATTTACAGATTTATATTATTAATCAGTATAAAACTAACTCAGTAACTGACATTTTTTTGAATTTGGTGAATCAGCCCCTCCCACTGTAAAAGCATCATCAGTGAAGCTCCTCCCACTGTAATTCAGCAATAAATTATTAAATATTCCCATTGGTTTACAAGTGAAGACGAGCATCAAATCATTGAGAAGAGCTGAAATCTGCAAAGACTGAGTTTATTAAAGAGGACAGAGAGAAGATGAGAGATCCAGAACCCTGCAGAATCAAACACACTGAAGAACAACCAGGTTGGTGTTTATTCTTGATTTTTCATTAATGAGGCTGATGGTTATAAAGCTTGAGGCAGTTTTAGATCTGGATTTATTGTAACAGGAAAAATCTGTAGATCTGTTGAATAATCTTGCTAAAGCTGCAAATAATAAGGGACACTTCATCACATTCACATACGTTTGAAAGAAATCAACAGAAGGAAAAGCCTATTGTGGCTCACTTTTAATAATTTAGAAAGTTTTTCAGTAAAATTAAATATTTTGTGTCAAAATATGGAGCTTTTGCATATTGTAATGCTAATATCACATTAGACAATTGTGTATTTAATCAATAAATGTTCTCATTACAAAAACATGGAATTTGTCAAATTTAAATGTAATTACTAGAACACCAGTGTACCTCATTCATGGAAAGTTAGGGATGTGCCTTTTTAATTTATAAAAAGCATCTAAATAATTGGCATATTTTATAGCAGTTGTCTACTTTGTTACATCAGGGCTCACTGTTATGTTCTTTCACTTCATTTTTTTTTTCTTTGACTTATTTTAAAGTATTGAAAAAGTAATTAAACTTTTCCTTTCTTTCAGAGCTGATGGAAGAGAATAAGAAGAGTCAAGAACTCAGTGAAGTGGAGGAGACACATAACAAACCTGGAGAAAAATCCTGCTCGAAGACAGAAAAAACATTTTTAAAGAAAAGAAGAGCCAAGAAATATTTCACCTGCACTCAGTGTGGAAAGAGTTTCACAAACAAACAACATCTTGTTGATCATATGAGAGTTCACACTGGAGAGAAACCATTCACGTGTGATCAGTGCGGGAAGAGTTTCACACAATCTTCAAATCTTAAAAGACACATCAGAATCCACACAGGAGAGAAGCTATTCACTTGTGATCAATGTGGGAAGAGTTTCACATTGAAAGATAGCCTTAATAGTCACATGAGGATCCACACCGGAGAGAGGCCGTTCACGTGCGATCAATGCGGCAAAGCGGTATCTAGAGCGTCAAACCTGAAGAAACACCTGAGAGTTCATACGAAGGAGAAGCCATATTCGTGTTCTTTATGTGGAAAGAGATTTTCTCAGCTGCAAAACTTATATAGTCATGGGAAAATACATACTGATGTAAGAGACCATGTGTGCTTTGAGTGTGGGAAGGCTTTTATTTCAGCAAGCAGTTTAAAACTACACCAGAGGAGCCACACTGGAGAAAAACCTTACGAGTGTTCACACTGTGGCAAGAGATTCAGTGCGTCATCACAACTGAGAAAACATGAGAGGATCCACACTGGAGAGAAACCTCATATGTGTTCACAATGCGGTATGAGATTCGGTGATTCAGGACAGCTGAAGAAACATGAGAGGGTCCACAGCAGAGAGAAGCTGCACACGTGTGATCAGTGCGGAAATAGTTTCACTTTTAAAAGTCACCTGAAGATACACATGAGGATTCATGCAGTGGAGAAACAAGATCAGCACAGTCTGAAGTAGTAAGGAGTTCATCTTTATGTGCTGAGCAACAAAGTCTCTTCTTTGAAAAATAACCACAGCAAAATCTCTCCTCTGCACCTATAGCTGGTGGTGGTGAGACAGTTTGTTAGTTGATCTCGTATAATATCTATTGGAAATAAAACTTATAATTTATAATTTTGGCAGAACTACCAGAAAGCATCAGTCCTGAAGAAACACCTGAAGATTCACACAAAGGAGAATATTTATTCATATTATTACAGCAGAAAATACATACAGTACAGAGAGGGAAAAAAAAAAAAAAAAACTTTTAAAGCATATTTCAGGGATTTGAATCTGATATTTATTTAACTTGTTCTTTGTTGTTTTTTCACAAGAACATGGCTTTTCTTCCATTTCTACTCTTCCATGCAAATGCAAGATATACACAGCTTTGAAACAGGCTACTTTGCTTCTCTTAGAAGTCAGTAAAGAGAGAGATCTGTCTCATTTGTTTGCATTTTTACTTATTTTTTTGTGTTTGCTTCCAGTAATTATTGATTAAACTCAGTACTCATTTCATCAACATCCCATTGTTTTTGTCCGTTTTTATTTTTTAGCAAATAAACAATCAATCAGTTATTTAAACACCCATAATCTGTATTGGTGGTATCTGACGTAAAGGATCTGTGAATGAAATTGTAATGTCAGCAATATTCATTCACATAATATTTTTTTTTTTTTTTGAATGTTTTAATATGTGTTGACACAATTGATTTTAGCCTACAACTTGAATAAGATTCCTAAACGTTCAGACCAACAGCACACATTATAGACATTGATGCACAAACGCGGATATGTCCCACATGTCTAAAGTATAAAGAAGGAATAAACCAGTCATTGATTTTGCTTAACCTAAAAAATAATCTGCAAGCACAAAACTGTAGTGAAATTTATTTACATCTCTCAATAGAAAGGTTTTTGCAGGGTTTTAATAAAATGTTAATTTATAGCAGTAATCATAAACAGCATATTTCCAGTATGTGCCTCAGGCTTGCCCACTATTGTCAAATCACTTGGTAATCCTCAGCAAACTTTGTACGATACAAAATATTTGCATAATACAGCTAAACGTGTCTCCATACAGTGCCTTACTGTGCTTGTTTTTAGTATGACTGTGTAGAGCAGATAAACGATTGAAACGCTTCACATATGCAGGTTTCTCTCCAGTGTGGATCATCTCATGTGTTTTGAGATGTACTGACTGATTGAATCTCTTGTCACAGTGTGAACACTTATAAGGTTTTTCTCCGGTGTGAATCCTCTCATGTATTTTCAGGTCTCCCGACTTACTAAATCTCTTGTTGCAGTGTGAACACTTATAAGGTTTCTCTTCAGCTTGTATCCTTTCATGCAGTTTTAAATAGTTTGCTGAAGTAAAAGTCTTTTCACACTTAGAGCACATGTATTCTCTCACAGCAGTATGTATATTCTGATATACTTTCAAACTTTGTAGATGCCAAAAACACTTACCACACCAATGGCATGAATGTGGCTTCTCATTTTTATGAACTTTCAAGTGTTTCTTCAGACCTGAAGCCCATAAATAAATTTTACCACATTGATCACATGCATGCTGCTTCTCTCTAGTGTGGATGTTCATGTGCTCCTTAAGGTTTGCTGCTTGTGAGAAACTCTTCCTGCATTGATCACAAGTGAACGGTTTCTCTCCAGTATGAATTCTCATATGACGCTGAAGAGCTGTTGTGCTTGTCAAACTCTTTCCACACTGATTGCAGGTGAAAGATTTCTTGGCTCTTCTTCTCTTTACATCTTTCTGTTTTGTTTTAGAACAGTTTAAAGGTTTTTGTCCAGTTTTTACATGATTTTTCTCCTCAACTTTACTTGATACTTCATTGTCCTCTTTTTCTTCACACAAAAAAAATAAATAAAATATAAGTGAAAATGGTTCATTTTCAGTAACTTCTTAAAAGCTGTGAAATGTGAACATAAAAGTGAACCCTGATGTAACAGTGCAACAGAAGCAGATGTGGTAGTGCTAGGGGCTGGTGTGTGGGGTATGAAAAATAAAGATAATTAAATCATAAAATTACTACTGTTTTGTATTTGTAAGTGCAGTAACTAATAATATTATAAGTTTATTTCTTGGTAATACGCATTTGACAGTAAAGCACTGAGCTTGAGATGGGAAGCATACAAATTTTACTTAGATTATCAGTAATGTGCAAAATCTAATTTTCATATATAAAATTAATATATTCTACTCTTACTAAACGTACCATTATTCTTCTATAGTGTTATATAGAACTGACCAACAACTTAAGTGATCGTGATTCAGACTTTTGTTACTACATACTCAAAAATAGTGCAGAACTTTTAGTGCAAAAAAATATATATTTCTTGATGATTCTTGATGAAGTCCAAATTATTATTTTGTAAATATAACATAAACAAACCCCATGTTTCCATATGGAGAACTATTAAATATGTTTATATGTTCGATCAACTACACAATTATCTAACATACATTTTGTTGAAAAAAGCGTCTCCTATTATTTGCTGCTCCATCTATATTTTATTCAACAGATCGTTCTGCTCTAAAGATTGTTTCTGTTACAACAAGCTAAATCTAAAACTGCTTGAAACTTTATAACTGTCAGTAATATTAAAACTTTGTAAGCCTATTCTACCATAAACAGTCATGGAAAGATTAATAAAGAATAAACGCCAACCTCCTTGTTCCTCCTGTTTTATTTTCCAAGTTTCTGGTTCCTCGTGTTTTATTCTCAGAAATTCTGGTTCCTCAAGCTTTATTCTCAAGGTTTCTGATTCCTTGTGTTTTATTCTCTGGGTTTCTGGTTCACTCGTGTCCTCCTCACTCTCCTCTTTAACAAACACCATCTTCACAGCAGCAGATCTCAGTTCAGCTGATTCTCCTCCAGATATTCCTGTTTGCTTCAAAACTTAGTCACAACTGTGAAGATAAGAATATTACATGTATTCACTGACCTGATTAAAAAACTGTATTTTTCTATTTACAGAAACAACATTCCTGACAGTTTGTATTAAAACAGAATCATGACAAAACAATAGAGAGCGCCGTATAACTAATCTTTTTGCTCTGAGGTTTAATGGCGTTTGGCAAACAAACGTATGTGTTTTAGCGTCACTCGCTGGACTGGAGTCGAGAGGAGGGAAAATAATACGGGGGAAATTAATTAGTGCGTGTTCTAGGTGCGCTGATTTGTTTTTCTTGAAAAACAAACAAACAAACAAACAAAAAAGCCGATCTGCACAAACAGATGAAAAGGAAATACAATGATAGATTGGCATGATATTTGATCAGCATCAACAGTCTTCGTGAGTGAGGATTAGAGGGGAAAACGAGTAAATTATTAGTCAAATATTTCAGTGTAAAAAAAAAAAAAAAATTCTGCGATCGCTGAATCCAACGCAAAATCAGCAAAGTCGCACTTTTTTGTGATTCTGCATAATTTGCCATTTCAGAGCAAAATAATCGCAAAAATGAAGGTATCTCTCACACACACACACAAAAAGGAAAACACTAAATTATAATCATTAATTAAAATATACCAAATTTTACTGAAGCTGTAATGTATTATTTTCAACATACAGATATGCGTATATGTGATTGTTGTGTGTGAAACAGTGAACACAAAACTATCGCTGGAGTCTGCCATTGGAACAGCAAAGCAATTTCCCTGAATCATTGGCTCTGATCTGTCTTATAGCCTATTAGGGCTTAAACGGATCGCAGTCCGTGATACGTACGGACCACAGGGCTACGCTGTCTCTTAGCGCGCTACGAAGACTCTAAAGGTAAATCTTAACAACAGGTATAGCTTTTCTACTCTTCCAGATTGCTTAAGATATACCTTCTTACGTGCGACGTTAGCGGGCGCTGTCCATGAAGGTGGTGCTGAACTGGTTGATATCGATGGCTCAAAAAAGGATTCACTCTATGCAGGGTCTGCTTCAGTGCGTTATGCGAGAAAGCTGTGTTGTTTTTTAAAATAAATGTTATTATTATTGTTTTTTTTTTTTTTTCTTTCTTTTTTTTCAATAAATACATTGGCGAGAAACATTTACTTTCGCTTTGCAACACACATCACCTAAGGGAAGAAACTAAGAAAGAAAAATATATGCCCTGAGCACCTCCTAGCGGTCAACACATAAAATACAAGGGGAAACAAACATGAGACACTGGTTAGTAATTTTAAAGGGTTGATTGACCAGCAGATACATCACACTGCTGGTGTAAATGTCTAATCTCTGTTGGATGATCTAAACGAGCAACACATGAAACAAATCATTAACAGCTACTATGCAGAGAAAAAAAAAAGGAAAAAATTGGACCAACAAGATCTAAAAGCCAAGAGACTTTACAGGCTTTTGCACACATTATGGGTCTGCGGACGGTGTCGTCTTTTATTTTGCACTATTCCCTGTATCACTGCCATAGTTTGACCAAACTCCCCACCACAATCATTCTCTTTAAATAAGCATTTACTGTCTAATGGTTTGCCAGATGGTGTGCCTTTGGATAATAGATAGCAAAATTTGAAAAACGCGAAATGCTGGAGGGACTGGGTTATACACATGGTAATCAATTAGCCACAACAATTATTAAGTATTAAGATTTTTCTATAAGCATATATTCAATATGTTATTATTGTACTCATTTTTACATTTAGGCAAGATAAAACAACACATGGTCCTAATGTAATACTTAATGTAATGTAATACAGTTTTTCTAAAATATACATCAATGGTACGTAAAAGTTTACTGGGAAAATACTATATTATAGTACATGGAGAAAGAACATGCATATTTGAATTCATACAATACGTTTATTTGTGTAGTAGTGTGTTACATGTCATGCATGTCATTTTTTACACATTTACACTTTTAATTTGTATTAATTGTCTGGTAAGGCATCTCTTTAATGTCCTAATTTAGGATTTCTATATTGAGAGCAGCTAAAAGGCTTTTAATCAGCATGAATTAACATGTGTCTCTCAAAGTATCCTTTACGTGTGAAAGACTTTCCGCATTGAGAGCAGATGAAAGGCTTTTCTGAGGAGTGAGTTACCAAATGATTCTTAAGTTGTCCTTTCTGTGTAAAACTCTTTCCACACTCAGAGCAGATGAAAGACTTTATTCCAGTATGAATTAACATGTGATTCCTCAGGATTCCTTTACATATGAAACTTTTTCCACACTGAGAGCAGGTAAAAGGTTTTATTCCAGTATGAATTAACATGTGAGTCTCAAGGTATCCTTTACGTGTGAAAGACTTTCCACACTCAGAGCAGACGAAAGGCTTTTCTGAAGAGTGAGTTACCAAATGATCTTTAAGGTGTCCTTTTTGTGTAAAACTATTTCCACACTGAGAGCAACTGAAGGGCTTTATTCCAGCATGAACTAACATGTGCTTTTTAAGGTTTGTTTTACGTGTGAAAGTGTTTCCACACAGAGAGCAGCTGAAAGGCTTTTCTGAAGAGTGAGTTAGCAAATGATCCTTAAGTTGTCTTTTCCGTGTGAAACTCTTTCCACAATGAGAGCAGGTAAAAGGCTTTACTCCAGCATGAATTAACATGTGAGTCTCAAGGTATCCTTTACGCGTGAAAGACTTTCCACACTCAGAGCAGCTGAAAGGCTTTTCTGAAGAGTGAGTTACCAAATGATCTTTAAGGTGTCCTTTTTGTGTAAAACTATTTCCACACTGAGAGCAACTGAAGGGCTTTATTCCAGCATGAACTAACATGTGCTTTTTAAGGTTTGTTTTACGTGTGAAAGTGTTTCCACACAGAGAGCAGCTGAAAGACCTTTTGACATCTGTTTTTTGATTGCTGCAACTCACTGTTTTTTCTCCATTGACATCATGATCTTTCTGAGACTGATATTTCTCCTCCACCTCATTCAGATCTTGTCGTTCTTCTTTCGCTTTCATCAGGCCTAATATGAAACCATTAAAAAGATGAAAATCAATTGGGACATTTGGAAACACTGGACATTGTGACTTTTGTGAAAACAACTAAAAACAGTATTATGCTGAAAGGTGAGTAGTTGGTGCTGTCACTTTGTAAAGAAACACTACTCATCTGTAGGCTGAACACGTAATAGACATGCACATGATATTACAAATGGTGATCATTTTCACAGTGCTGTTGCTTGTATGTTTATAGCAATGTTATCATTATGATTATTTTTAAGATTTATTTTAGGCATGTTTGCCTTTTTTAATAGGGTAGGACAGCATTTCAGACAGGGAGTAAAGTGTGAGAGAGAGGGGCCGTATCAGGAAAGGTGAGCGAGCCGGGATTCGAACTTGGGACGCCCGAAGCTCAATGATACTTCATAAGTACTGCCCACAAGGCTATTGGTGTTGACAAAACTGTGTTAAGTTTGGTCAGTGGCTTGATTAACTGACACACACACACACACACACACACACAAAGGCTCCTGAGATGCTCCGAGTTCAACACAGTTTTATGATTGCAAACAAGCAGTCTAATAATGAAACCTTCTCTTTGTCGGTTCAGTCACATTTCCATAAAAACGTTCAAACACTGATTTAAGAGTTTTTAATGATAGTTAAAGTCTTATTTGTTTTCTTTTATATTAAGGACACTCTGTGTTTAAAGCTTTGTAAGCTTAATATACCACAAACAGTCATTAAAGATGAATAAAGAGTAAACGCCAACCTCCTTGTTCCTCTTGTTTTATTCTCCAGGGTTCTGGTTCACTCGTGTCCTCCTCACTCTCCTCTTTAACAATCACCATCTTCACAGCAGCAGATCTCAGTTCAGCTGATTCTCCTCCAGATATTCCTGCTTTCTTAAGAACTTAGTCACGACTACGAGAATGAGAATATTACAGGTATTTATGGCCTGATTCAAAAACTGTGTTTTTCTATTAACAGAAACAACATTTCTAACAGTTTGTATTAAAACAGCATCCCAAAAAACAACTGAGAGCGCGATGAAACTAATCTTCTTCCTCCGAGCTTTAATAGTGTTTGACAAACAAGCGTATGTGTCTTAGCGCCACCCGCTGGGCTGGAGTGTGGAGGGAAAATAATTAGTACCTGTGCAAAGTGCTACACAAAACAGTGAATAATTGTAGAGCGTGAATTAAGGTATGTGTGCATACAAAATCTACAATTTTATTCAGACTTCAGAATAAACACTTTGTTATTGCAATACATATCTTGGGGATCTTGTACATCTGATGCTCGCTACTGTAATGAATACAATGCTTTTTTAATAGGCTTTAATAGGAAATTCACAACATTAACCAAATGTTCTTTTACATGACTTTTCATTATGTTGGCACTGATGTGTTCATTGACATAAGTACTTGCCTTTGAGAACTAAAGACTTTGAATAAATTACAGGCTTTTGCAGGTTTTCCAATGTGGGGTGCTGTTTGTACGAATTGTATTGAGAAAAGCACATACTTCTTTGCAAATATTATGGATGATTCTAGAAATGCACAAAAGCGACTGAGAAAAAACTGTAACATTATTGCTTATCAATACTGTTTTTTCATAATTTAGCCCCATAGGGCTTGTTTAATACTGGTTATTCATTCCTAATGGCAAGAGAAGCTCAGACACATCAGCTGCAAAGCTACATGACAGTATATCTTGCATCTGCATTTCCTAAATACATCACAAGTGGAAAAATAACTAGTCATTTTAAAAGCAACAGTGAAGAACAATATTAAAAATAATTCTAAGTCTCACTTAAGTGTTACAACCTCTTCTTCGGTTTCCTGAACAAGAACAATATGAAACTCATAAGAAAGAACCTTGATATAATTTATATCATGAATCAAAATGATATATAAACTTTTTGACATTGTTCTTTGGCAAGGAACTCCATATTTGAGTTGATCTGAATCTCACAGTTGAATCTGGTTCAAAGATGTCATTTTCAGATTTATCCACTCTAAAAATAGCAGTTTCAGGCTCCTAAAATGTTGGATACTTCTGGATGAAATACCAGTAAGATACAAAATATATTCAAGTATCTAGCTAAATGTGTCTCCATGTGCATGAAGCCTTAATGTGATATTTTTTTGTATGAATGTGTAGAGCAGATGAATTATTGAAACACTTCCCACATTCAGTGCAGTGATACGGTTTCTCTCCAGTGTGGATCCTCTCGTGTGTTTTCAGATGTGCTGACTGACTAAATCTTTTGTCACAGTGTGAACACTTATAAGGTTTTTCTCTAGTGTGGATCCTCTCGTGTCTTTTCAGGTCTCCTGGCTTAATGAATCTCTTGTTGCAGTGTGAACACTTAAAAGGTTTCTCCCCAGTGTGGATCCTCTCGTGTGTTTTCAGATTTGATGACCGACCAAATGTCTTGTGACAGTGTAAACACTTGTAAGGTTTTTCTCCAGTGTGGACGTTCATGTGTTTATTAAAATTTGCTGATTGTGTAAAACTTTTCCCACGCTGATCACAAGTGAACGGCTTCTCTCCTTCATGAACTCTCATGTGATGCTCAAGACTTGTTTTGTTTGTCAAACTCTTTCCACACTGAGTGCAAATGAAAGATTTCCTGGCTCTTCTTTTCTTTAAGTTTCCCTGTTTGGTTTGAGAGCAACTCAAAAGTTTTCCAGTTTTGACATGATTTTTCTCCTCAGCTTCACTTGATTCTTCATTCTCCTCTTTTACTTCAATCAACTCTGAAATAAAAGTAAAAAATTGTAGAAAAAAATTTCAGTAACTTGTTAAAAGCTGAGAAATGTAAACATAAACGTGACCTCTGATATAACAGTGCATGGCTCCAGACTAACATTTAAGAGCAGCGCCACTAAGTTCTTTAGATGGTCGCACCAGAAGCAGATTTGGTAGAGCTGGTGTGTGGGCTATCAAAAATAAAGATAATTTATTCATAAAATTACTACCATTATTCTTGTATAATGTTATATAGAACTGACCGACAACTTCAGTGATTATAATTGATGTGTAATTTAGTCACAAAGTGAAGAAAATTTGTGACATTACTACAAAAAAGTACAAAACATTGACAACATTTGATTTTTAGATGATTTGATATTTTAAAATAGTGATTTTAGAATTTCAAAATACAAAAGGAAAAAGTTGAAATTAATGACTATTAACCCAATAAGTGCCCCTCTGCTTTCATCTGTTATGGTGAAAATTTGATGTATTTTTTAATTTTACTGTGTACGGGGCAGTAGGCAGTCAGCAGTAAGCAAGTATGCCATTTCGAAGACAGCCATTGTTTCCCCTGCTCAGGGAGTAGGAAGCAATGAACACCTGTCTAGGGATCAGTGATCTGAATCAGGTGTGTTAACTAAGCGAGACAGGCAAACCCTGATCAAACAACCTGAACCAGCTAATTAATCTATTAGGTAGCACTTGATAAATAGCTACAGACAGATGGGTTGGAGCAGGGCTGAAACCTTTAATGAGGCGTCTGAAGATCAGATTTGCACGTAGGCAAGTTGTGCACTCCTGGGTTAAATGTAATCTCATTTTATTTCAGTTTCCTCTACCAATCTTTTTTTTTTTTTCATAGGCATTTGTTTCATCGCATCAGCGGCATGGAGGGCGGCAGGTCAACAGTAAAATTCTGCGGCTTTTGCAGAGCAAACTGAGAAGCCCATATCGTGCACACCTCACACAATTTAAAAGACTCCTTTGGATACGTGACGTGCCCTTACTTGTACAAGTATGTCTGCCCCTGTGTGGCACCACGGGACGCAGCACCCATACGATTAAATACTGCCCACTTGTGCATTGCATTCTGTGAAACAGCATCCCATGCAGTGTCTTCAGATGCATACATCAAATTACGGCAAATCTGGGTATTCCATAATTTGCATACTATTCACAGTATTCAAATAGCACATACTGCAATATAGTATGAGTTGTATGGTAGTATGCCATTCAGAACACAGTGTCTATACTGATTTCAGTGTACTTGAGTTATTTTAGCAGATTCTGACAAATATAGGTCATCTGGGTGTTCCATGCTTACAGAAAATTTGCATACTATGCACAGTATACATACTGAATACTGCAGAAATCGTTAGAGTAGTATGATAGTATTTTTATTGTTTACCACAAAATTATATTTTGATAAACACTGTGTTTTGTCCCATTAAAAATAACATTTAAATTGGATCATCTTTAGAGCTTTAAATATGGAAATATTTGTGTGGAATACTTGAAAGTTGTTAAAGTGCCTGAATTTCTCTTTCAAAAGGTTGTACAAACTCTGAAATTTATGATGTAAAAAACATTGGGCTATTTCTGCCACAATCTGCTGGTTTTGAAGATGGAGATGAATTTTATTCACTGTGAAAATTTTAGATAATATTTATTTGTCGTGTCGTTGGTAATGACTGGTTGAGAATTATTTATCCAGATTATATTTCATTGCTTGATGCATTATTGTGGATGCGGCATCAGACCTGAAAGTGCCGGATCTGAAGATGATCTACTTACTGTGATTGTTTTTTGTATGACTTTGTAGAGCAGATGAATGATTGAAACACTTCCCACATGCAGTGCAGTGATACGGTTTCTCTCCGGTGTGGATCCTCTCATGGGTTTTCAGGGTACCAAACTGAATGAATCTTTTGTCACAGTGTGAACACTTATAAGGTTTCTCTCCAGTGTGGATGTTCATGTGTACCTTAAGGTTTGCTAAGTGTGCAAAACTATTTCCACATTGATCACATGTGAATGGTTTCTCTCCAGTATGAACTCTCATATGTGCCATAAGGCTTCCTTTTTGTATGAAACTCTTCCCGCACTGAGCGCATGTGTGCGGTTTCTCTCTAGTATGGATGTTCATGTGTTTCTTAAGGTTTGCTGAGTGTGAGAAACTCTTCCCACACTGATCACAAGCAAATGGCTTCTCTCCAGTATGAACTCTTATATGCCCCGTAAGGTGTACTTTTAGTGTGAAACTCTTTCCGCACTGATCACATGCGTACGGTTTCTCTCCATTGTGAATTCTCATGTGAACATTAAGACTATATTTGGTTGTCAAAGTCTTCCCACACTGAGTGCAGGTGAAAGATTTCTTGGCTCTTCTCTTCTTTACATCTTTCTGTTTGGTTTGAAAGCAACTCAAAGGTTTTTCTCCAGTTTTGTCATTTTTCTCCTCAACTTCATTTAATTCTTTGTTCTCTTTAATTTCTTCAATAGACTCTAAAATAAAAGCAAAAAGAGTTCATTTGTCAGTAACTTGGAAAAAAAAGTGAAATGTGAAAGTACATAAAAGTGAACCCAGGTATAAGTGTAAAGACAATTTCTATACAAAATTTTGTCCCTTTTGATGCAATTTTATAAATTATACTTCCCTGAAACATTTCATGAATGAGGTACATTAATCTACAAAACATAATTTTTAAAACATTATAGACACAAATCCCATGTTTCTATAAGGAAAACTATTAAATATGTTTGATCAACATAAAATGTATCTAACATACATTTTGTTAGAAAAAAAAAAAAACTGTCCCTTATTTGCTGCTCCATCTATATTATTCAACAGCCCTAAAGATTGTTTCAAACAAAATCTAAAACTACTTTATCTGTATTATCAACCCCATGGAGTCGAAGACCACACATTTTTTCTTGATGACCACAAAAATAATTAAAAATACTCCATCATTTTGATCGCACAGATAAGAATAAGGTATTGTTTCAAACTGCAAACGGCTCTACTTACATTTGGGTCACACTTTACGGATTATGTGATCACTTAGCTCTGAGACACTATTTATGATTTATAGAGATTAAAGAAAATGAGCGGGTAGATTTTTTATCACACACTGCCAACACACATTTATATTCAAACAGCATGTAAAACTGAATTTTGCATAATAGGTGCAACTTTAAAGTGAGAACAACGAAAGACAAATTCAAAATCATTTTCAACTTCTCTTGACTAAAGGACTTTTGCAACTTTAATAAGAAACAAAGAAAGTTTGATTTTTACTGTAAAGTCTATGCTGTTTTATTTTACATTTGATTATTCATTTCTGTAGTAGGTTGTTAACTGAATACTTTAGACTTGCATTACAAAAACCCTTGAAGTACAGTTTCTTTCATTTGTATCTTTTTATTCTATTGCATTTGTCCTTTGTTTATTACAGACTGTTTAATTATTTTCAACAACCAACTTTCTTTGTTTTGTTTTTTTGTTTTTTTTTGTTTTTTACCAAACTTAGTTACCCTAGTACTCTGTTGTGGTATTGGGAATGTGAAATTTCGCTGGTCTCTAGATGTCACGGCAACCTTATTATATACAGAAAATATACATTTGATAAATAACACTATCTTTAAATAAATCACATATAACGTTGTGGACATATGGCCTATTCATAATGTGTTAAATAAACATGTCAAATAATTGTGATTACAATACTGACCCAAATAATCGTAATTATGATTTCTGCCATAATCAAGCAGCCCTAGCAAAAACTGTAGTCTACCACATCCAGTTCTTGCAAACAAATGTTCTGTATGTGTTTTATGGCCTTATTTCAGTGACTTTTTTTTTCACTAACCATGCATAAACGTTTTCTCAAAAATAAGTTTAAAGCTTTGTGAGCCTAATGTACCACAAACAGTCATTAAAGATGAATGAAGAATAAACATCAATTAACCTCCTTCTTCTTCATGTTTTATCCTCCAGGTTTCTGGTTCCTCCTGTTTTATTCTCCAGGGTTCTGGTTCACTCATGTTCTCCTCACTCTCTTCTTTAATAAACACCATCTTCACAGCAGCAGTTCTCAGTTCATTCTCCTCCAGATATTCCTGCCTGCTTGAAAACTTAATCACAACTGTGACAATAACGATACTACAGCTATTTATTGATCTGATCCAAAAAACTGTATTTAAATTTCTAATAGATTGTATTAAAACAGCATCACGATAAAACGCAGTGAAAGATAGCGCAGTGAAACTTTCTCTGAGGTTTAATGGTGTTCGTCAAACAAATGTTTGTGTTTTAGCGCCACCCGCTGGACTGGAGTGTGAAACGGCGAGCGAAGGGAAATAATACGGGGAATGTTTACTTACTACAATAATGTGCGCTGATTTTTTTTTTTTTTTTAATTAATGCAGGCCTGTTAGATTCTTCGTATATAATATTAGGCCTATTAGGTTACTTTTATTCTTAAATTACAATTAATCTGCCCGCAATAATTTCATTTCACTGTCACTAGCTTACTCCTCAATAAACAGGTGTAGTCATTTATACAATTAATAATTAAAATGATTAACACTGCAGTCATTAATGAAAACTAAGAGCAACTTATTATGCACCGGTTTTTAAAAAATAAATTTCTTATGTTTTTTACTGCGGGCCGCAAGATGAATATTAAGGGAATAAATGAAGAGCTCTTTTCCAAAACGCGATAAACGCACTGATCTATGGATAAACGCCATTTATTACAAAATTGAGTTCCTGCCAAAATCAGTATTGTATCTGGTCGTTATTAAAAAGGCAGTTTTTAATTTTACGCAAAATGCGACATCCGCTGTGTTATTCTGTCATGTTTTCTCCCTTTTTTTCCAAGCGCCAGTTTCCCTTTTCTGCAAAATGCGATACACCGCTCAACCAATCACAGCGCAACATTTCACGCATTGTAAACAGTAAAGGCGGCGCTTTGAATACACCCAGCATCATAGTTTTCTGCGTTGAGTAATGAATCACAGACATGTCTGACGAATTCTTTCATAAACAAAGTGTAGAGAAAGTGTAAATAAGAGATTCATTGAGCAGTGTAGAGAGTTTCGTTGATTATAATTTTGTGAGATCGCGATGAACTCAGATGATTGACAGCTTTTAATGATTTTAAGGGAGTTTGTAAATGAGATATTGATTTAATACAACAGCTAAATAAACATGAAGTTAATATTAAGTGACTTGCATTGTCTGGCTATAACACTATTGCCTGATTTTGCTCTATTTCATCTTCAAAAATAGTTTGAAACAAAATCACAACTGAGCCGAATGAACGAATGAACGTGCATTTTCTAGTGAGTCAATGAATCAATTACTCCTTAATAAAAAGAGTCACTTGCTTTATTCCTGAATCAATCAGCCGTTCGAACGAACCAAATGAATGATATGACACAGAAATTAAATCAGTGACTTGCCGTCACCTACTGGCAGTATTTCATTTTTATCTTCTTTTTAGTTATTAAAATCAATTAATATTTCTATGTTCAAAATTGTATATTTAAAACATTAAATCTCAACAGGAGTTTATGAATTTGATTGCACTTATGCCATCTCTTTCCATCACTTATACTTTCTCTAAAAAGAAAAGTAAGCGTAGACCCCTAATGGATTTATTGCATTTTGGGAAAAAAATAATCAGTTTTTATAATAAACCTTTGAAAAATCAAAATCTAGATTTGAATTGTTTATGTTATTATAACCTAAAGATGCTATGTGAAAGTTTAAAATAGAAAACAGTGGTTTTCATCTTGCCACTTTCTTGGTAAAGAAAACACATTTTTACTCAAATTAATCAAAATGGATTTATAGCATTTTGGAAAAGAGCTCCTCAGATATTAAGGCAGTTACAGTATATACTGTTATTAGCATTGTCCTCTCTGAGAGAAATTGTGCCATTAATGCAGCATTAGAAAGCTCTGTCAGTTTTCTCATTCATTAACTTCATAACAGTGAAGTGTTTGAAAAAAAAAGAAAACTTTTGTAATCAAACGTGGCTTAATACAGAATGTGGCTGAAATCATGCTAATTTATAGTATTATAAAAGCTATGTCGATTAGCAGTGCATTATAAACGCACTTTATTCTTATAGACTGGATCACTTATTACTTTCTAAACTGTCAGCAGGCGATGAGTGTTCTACCGGCATTCTTACTATTCCCTAACGGGAGAGAGCATCACTGACTGACAGCCAAAACACTGAAAATCACCCATGCATATCAGTCACACGGGACTAGTTCTTAGGATGTGTGTGTGTTAGAATATAATATCTAATCAACTGTCAAGATTCAGTCTGGTTGAGCGATGGAGCACAGGAGTCAGGATCCTGGACCAGTGAATAAATGACGACACACAGAAGTGCAATTCTCTCAAGGGTACTTTATTAAGAGAGGTCAGTTAAGATAATAGAGAATACATGTAGATAAGAGAATATATAGTAGAGAATATATGTAGAATATTTATTGGTTGTCAGCAGAAATATAGAAAGATAAAACATCACATCCATATAAGGATGTACAACATGTCTCATGATTCTTAGGACTAGACTTATGTCATGTCTGCAGTCTGTCTTCCCAAGTTAGTATGAGAGAGGCACAAGATGTTGGGATTCTTACAATCTCTCAGTGTGTGTAAATTAATTTTTACTTCAACAATGTTTATGGTCTTTTCAGGGAAAATATTAAGCGATATATTGAATCATTTAGGTGGGTGTTTCTGCTGCACACTGACAATACAGGTAACTGATCAAGCACAAAATATATTTTTTATGTATGTAATTATGCAGGAAATATTAAACATGAACTGGTATGATCCATTATTAGTATCCGAAACTGATTTGAATATACAATACATATTGCAATACAAGCCTTACTATGTTGCTCTATATTGTGCTGAAATTCAAAACTTAAAAATGCATCTTGGAAATTAAGCTTCATGTCTAAGTCCATAATTACATAAACAGTGAATAATTGTACAAGGTGAATTAAGGTATACACACAAAGTATAACATTTTATTCAGATTTCAGAAAATGCACACTGTCATTTGTAACACATTTGTCGAGGATCTCGTACTGTGATTGTTTTTTGTATGCCTGTGTAGACCAGATGAACGACTGAAATGCTTCCCACATGCAGTGCAGTGAAACGGTTTCTCTCCAGTGTGGATCCTCTCATGTGTTTTCAGATTTGATGGATGACTGAATCTTTTCTCACAGTGTGAACACTGATAAGGTTTCTCTCCCGTGTGAATGTTCATGTGTGCCTTAATGTTTGCTAAGTGTGCAAAACTCTTTCCACACTGAAAACATGTGAATGGCTTCTCTCCTGTATGAACTCTCATATGTGACATAAGGCTTCCTTTTTGTGTGAAACTCTTCCCACACTGATCGCACGCGTGCGGTTTCTCTCCAGTATGGACTACCTTGTGTTTCTTCAGGTGTCTTGACTGACTGAATGTCTTGTCACAGTGTAAACACTGATAGGGTTTCTCTCCAGTGTGAATGTTCATGTGATCCTTAAATCTTAACGATTTTGTGAAACTCTTCCCACACTGATCACAGAAGTGAAGATACTTTCTCTTCAATATGAACTCTCATGTGGCTCAAGATTAGAATTTGCTTGTCAAACTCTTTCCACACTGAGTGCAGATGAAACATTTCTTGGCTCCTCCCTTGCACATTTTTCTGTTTGGTTTGAGAGCAACTCAAGGTTTTCTCAGGTTTGACAGCGTTTTGTCTCCTCATCTCTCAATTCTTAGTTATCCTCACTTTCTTCCAATAAACTCTAAAATAAAAGCAAAAGCTTGGTTTATTTGTTGGTAGCGAAAAACAAAAAAAAAACAAACAAACAAAAAAAAAAAAAACAAGAATTGCACCATGGTGTAAGTGTTAAGACAATGTCTATACAAAAATGTTCCTTTTGATTTAATTTTATATATTTTAATTGAGTTATGAATGAGATATATTGATTTTCAAAATAACATTTTTAAAACAGTATAGACAAATCCCTTGTTTCTACAACAAGAAATATTGAATGTTTGATTAGCTACACTATTAACTAACATACATTTTGTTGAAAAAAAGTGTTCCTTATTTTCTGCTCCATTTATATCATGCAGCAGCTCTAATAATTGTTTCTATTACAACAAACAAAATCTAAAACTGCATCGGATGTGTTCTTGCTCCGCCCCTTTTATCAAGAATACATCAAAAGGTGTCTTGTGTGAACTTGAGGCAGCCAGGTATCCCAGAACGCATTTCACACCAACCAGCGAGTGTTAATGGCGGAGAAGAAAACCCACTTAATTTTTAAAATATTACTGTTATTGTGTCAGTTTTAAGAGTATTTCAAGTGAGAAAGTAGTTTCTTAAAACTCAGATCTGTGGTTCATTTATAAAGAAAGCTGAGTGGAAGGATTTATTCAAGAATTCATAACAAACAGATTTCTAGGCATTCATTTTCTTTTATTTGACACCTGATGTGTGCAGTTTACTTTTCTTGCTTTTAAAGAAACGTTATCTTCTTCAGTAACATTTTCTGTTTGTTTTTTGTTTGCAGTCTTATTTTCCACTGCTAGATTATGCTTACTCCAGGCTTAATTTAAACCTGTCTGTTGCAAGCATAGTATGCCACAAATAGTTGTTAAAGACGAATAAGGAATTAAACACCAACCTCCTTGTTCCTCATGTTTTATTCTGCAGAGTTCTAGTTCCTCATGTTTTATCTTCCAGGTTTCTGGTTCCTCGTGTTTTATTTTCCAGGTTTCTGGTTCCTCTTGTTTTATTCTCCAGGTTTCTGGTTCACACATGTTCTCCTCACTTTCGTCTTTAACAAACATCATTTTCACAGCAACAGATCTCAGTTCAGCTGATTCTCCTCCAGATATTCCTGCTTGCTTCAGAACTTAGTCACGACTGTGAGGATGAGAATATCACAGGTATTTGCTGACCTGATTCAAAAACTTTAAAAAAAAATAGTGTTTACAAAAAACTACATTTCTAACAGTTTGTATTAAACGAGCATCACAATAAACCAACAGAGACGGCGGTGAAACTAATCTTCTTCCTCTGAGGTTTAATGGTGTTTGTCAAACAAACGTATGTGTTTTATCGCCACCCGATGGACTGGAGTGTGAAGCTTCGAGAGGAGGGAAAATAATACTTTGTGCGTCTACAAGGCGCGCTGATTTGTTTTCATTAAAAAAAAGCCGATCTGCACAAATAAATTAAAAGAACGTAAAAGTATAGACTCTAGTGGTAATTGATCAGCATCAATAGTCTTCGTGAGTGAAGATTAGAGGAGAAAAACGAGCG